>JARYGA010012611.1:0-48583 GCA_030545235.1 Helianthus tuberosus | reverse complement strand
ATTTAGCTTGAAGGACTTAAAATGTCAACATGCCAAAACTTGAGCCTCTGATTGACACCACGTGGATAATATATTCTTAATCGAGAGATTTATGGAATATAGCAAACCGTTTGTGAATGTAATCAAAAGAATATGAAGCTACGGGGATTAAACGTATCAACATGTTAATCCTACCTCTGAGTGACCGTTTAATGCTCACAAGGCTTTGTAAATTATAAATACATTCTCATACAAGTTTGATAAAGAATGCATAATTGTTTGGTTGAAATTGTAATGATTCAACCAACCTTCAAGAAATGAGAATGTTTGTGCATAAACCGACAATACTCTATTATGGCCAATTCTAAAGCATACAAGGAAGACACAAATGCATAGCATCATTTTCTGGCATGGCAGGACTGATCAGGTAGACTATTCTACTGATTCATTCCTAAAGATTCGAGTTTGGAAATGCATGGTCAAGTGTATGAAACTTTTAAAAAATTTTGTCATCTGGTCATCGGTTACGGACCGTATGGCCCTAGGCTTACGGTCCGCAAGCAGGTAACTGGGCGATGAGTTTCAGGTTCGGTTACGGACCGCAACCACATGGCCTTACGGTCCGTAAGTGCTGAATACGGACCGCAAGGATATTAGCTTACGGTCCGTAAGCTTGTCGCTGGGCAGCAGTTTGGACAGATGCAGGTTATCAGCTCCAAACCGACTTAAGCTTACTTGTTTCAAAACCATGGACTATTAGACGGTTTTTATAAACCACTAGGACACTTGGGGTGATCCTAGGGCCTTCCATAACACCTGGAGATGATCTATGATCTTGCAATGGGCTATATAAAGAACCTTAGTTCATGTGTTCATCTGCACATTTCACTTGCAAATTCAAAAGGACTTGTTTCTGGAGCTTGCATCAGTAGGTGAAGATTAACAAGTGTAGAAAAGACTGCTAGGACCTTTAGTAAGCCTCTAATTTCTTGTTTAGTTGTTTTAAATAGCTTAATTACTCTAAAGTCAAACTTATCGTAAATTTAGTTTGACTTTCGTTTTAATTACATATGGTTTAACCACTGATCAAATTAAAAGTGGTTATAGAACCATATTAAGGTAGGTGATTAACCCTTAAAAGGGCACCTCCTAATTATCTCGTTTGCTAGTCAATTGTCGGGTCAAAGTAGTTTGACAAAAAGTCAAACTGGACAGAATGTTTGAAAATGATTAAAACTAATAAACCAGAGGTTCTAAATTATATTTTAACATTCTAATGACTTGGTAATTAATATTAAAACATGTTTTATCAGTCCTAACCCGACAATTAATAGTCTAAGGTCAGTTTATAACCGAAAGTCGCAAAAGCTTGACTTTTGCTTTGACTTTCAGTTCTGACCCGTTCAAGCTTAATTCTCCCATGTTTTAAGTTTCCATTAGGACCACATTGCTTACTAGTATAACCCTCTGGAGTTATATTGCATGGTGCCTAGTGGTTTGAATTATATGCACTTGATCGTAATTATGCTTAATAATGCCATAACTCCTGGCACTAGTTTTATCCCAAGCTCCTCTTGGCGCTGTGAAGGTATTCTTGGCAAGTCTTCTGAAAAGGCTACTGGAACTTCTTCCATAACGGGGATGTTCTCAGGCTCTATACTTGGATATCCAATCCAAGCTGACTATCATATTATGACTTCGCAAATCAATGGTAACAGAAGGTTCCGATCTTCTGAGTCCCTAAATGCATTTCTTAATTGCTTCGACTGTTTAAACTAGCCTTCTATATGCCCATTTCTAAAGAATACGGGACGTCTATTTTACTCGAAACTAGGCCAAGCAGTTTCTTAAGTTCTAAGCATGCAATGTTAAAGTTGATGCCAGTATTAATTAAAGTAGATGCATAGGGTTGGTTAATAGGGAACGTACCCGTAACCGCATCTGGATCCTGGCGTGCTTCACGAGTTTCGATCGTGAAAACCCTTCCTTGCTGGTTTCTTCCCAAGGCAATTCTTCCTAAAGTGCCCTACTTCACCACATCTGTAGCAACCTGATATTCTCTTATTTCTTTCATCTGGGTCCTTCGCCCAACAGGCATCCTTGCTGTGCCCTTCTTTTCCACACTTTCCACACTTAGGCCTCAGACATCGACCTTCATGGTGAAAATTGCATTCCCCGCACTTCGGCTTAGTCCCCGAGTATATTTTATCACCTACCTTATTAGTGGTTCCAGAAGCTTTCCTGTCATGTGGCGGTTTCACTTTCTTTCTTTTGTTTGCTTTAGAGCTTCCATAGCCGACTTGTGTGCCCACCTTTAGGTTCGAAGACTTCCTTTTCTTATTGCCTGACTCCACATGAGTCTCTTTCTCGTTATCCTCAGATTCCGAAAATTTTCCCGCACGTAGAGCTTCTTCAGTAAGCGTAACGCTTAAATCGATAGCCTCTGCGATGGTTGGAGGCCTTGAGGTAGTAACCAAGCTCCTGATCTGAGGTGCAAGTCCCCAAATGAATCGTTCAATTCTCTTGAATTCTGGCTTGACTAAGTAGGGGACGACCCTAGACAAGTCGTGAAATCGTTGGACGTATTCAGGAATCTTCGGTCCGTCCATTTTCAAATTCCAGAACTCCACCTCAAGCTTCTGGATTTCAGCTCTAGAGCAGTATTTATTTTCCATCATTTCCTTGAGCTCGTCCCAGCTCAGTGCATAAGCAGCATCTGCACCAAGGGTTTGAACCTGAAGGTTCCACTAGGAGAGTGCGCCATCTATGAATAACCCTGAGATATAGGTAACACTCTGTTGGGGCGAACAGTTACTCATTCTTAGGATGGAGTCAGTCTTTTCTGCCCAACGAACAAATGCAACGGCACCTCCTGTGCCATCAAAATTTAATGGTTTGCAGTCCAGAAACTGCTTATAGGTGCAGCCGGTCGGAAGGTTATTTCCAGTAGTGCCATCGCTGTGCTTAGAGCGGGGGGCTTCGTGTCGTGCAATTGCCTGTGAGATGCGTTCTTACAGCTCGGCTTCTGTCCTTGGTAACGTATTGGTGTTTGTGTCTCGCCGGGGCGGCATTGTCTTCTGTCAAAATGGTATGAAGTGGGTTAGACAACATTTCAATTGTCTATGAGGTACGTAACACCGTAAGCCATCATGTAATCATCCAATTTCACGTGTATACATACTCAATGTATGAGCGAGGAAACAATTACTGAGCCTTCACATAGGCTTGCCAACTTGGCTTATTGTTTGTAATAAAATGAACTCGAGGTTACATCACCTCGGTCATTTAGGTTTCAGTTATTTCCTGCTATATTAGCTTTATTGATGTGTAAATTTTCCCAGAGATAGGGTTGTTTGTGTAGAGGTGATAGAGAGTGTTTCTGTAACACCTCGAAAATTCGCGTTAAATAATAAAACGACACGTGTCATGTAAGACAAAACGCGTTGTAAACTCGGATTTAATAAAAATGTTTGACAAGATTTAAAAGTGTCGTCATGTTAACTTTTGCACCTCTGAACGACCTCGTTATAAATCCCAAGACTCAAAACATATTAAAAACATCTAATATATGTTCAAAATTCAGTGAATTATAACATTGAATGATGCATGATTTAATTGGTGGACTCCTACGAAGAAATTCCAACGGTAAACCTTATAATTCGGTACTTTCTTTTGGAATACAAACATACAATTCATAATGGTAGGGTATGATACTTTACAAAGCACTTTTTGGAGGTCCCTAATTGATAAACCAAGTCCCAATTTCGAAACAAGTGGCTGCCCCTTCGAAATGCCAAAGAACAACAAATTTGTGTGCCTGATGTCAGGCTTACGGACCGCAACAATGGAAGCTTACGGTCCGTAAGCAAGTGCCAGCGACCAGAAAACTTGCTGCAGCCTGTTATGCGCGATTGTGACCATTCTAGCCGGTTTTTCTCACATGTGCACGACCCCTAGGCACCCCCTAAGCCCTAGGACAAGTGTTAATCAGCTGTGGATGGGTGCTAGACTAAGATGTCAACATATTGTGGTGTATCAAACACTATATAAGACCTCCTAAATTACAAACATTCCTCACAACTTCTCCTGCATTCTTGGATCATTTCTGGAGCTATCAAGCAGCCTCAAGTGATCATATTTCGTGCATTGGACTCTTGTAAGTCTGCTAGTCTTTCTTTAATTAATTTTAGCTTAGTATTTTAGCTAAAAGTCAAACCGTCGTAATTACGGTTTGACTTCGAGATTAGTCAACAATGGCACAGTCATATCTTGAATTTAAAGTAGTTATAGCTTGGTATTTATGTGGGTAATAAAACCTCAAAAGGGTTTCCCCTGATCACCACTCTAACCAGGTCAAAAGTCGGGTCAAACTAGTTTAAGAAAAGTCAACAGGAAGCTTAAAATGCCATTTATGCATAATTAGCAATGCAGATCATATACAACCTGTTTGATCATTGTTATAACTTAGTAATAAGTGTAAGAACATGTCTAAACATGTTCAACCCGACAACTTCCTGTTTAGACCCGGTTCGGAACCGAAAGTCACATAGTTTGACTTACACTTTGACTTTCAGTTCTGACCCATTAAGGCATGTTTTAGAAATTCCTCAGAGCTTTAATTGGACTAGGTTACATGTTAGAACAACCCTCTGTGATTATACACCTTGGTTCATTAGTTATCCAATTAATATGCATGTTTCCGTTAATTGCTCATATGTTGACCGTTATGCCCTTATTACCTTAAAACGTGATTTATGAAAATGTAAAAGTGTAGAAACCTTAAATACTGATATATAAACCTGTATGCAAAGTTTGACATCAGTTTGACTTGTAGATTAAGAGTTATGCTCAATATCGCAAATTTAAAGCTTTATGTTAATAAAACGGCATAATTAGCGTATAGCCTAGTTAAGCCTACATTTTGACATCAAACCTAATACCCACTGATGTAATATATTATTTTGGGAATTTTAAAGATTTTTAATTAATTTTAGGCTGAGCATAACTCATAGTCGTAGGCTTAATCCGGTAATTGTCGGTTTTGCCCTTACGGGCCATAAAATGAGTTTTACATATCTAAACGACCCCAAACCTTTTGCTACTGATCACATATGATAAATAAATTATTTTAAGCCTTCTGGAAATATAAAAATAACAGACTTAAGTATCGAACCCGGAAATGGCCTTTAATCGCCTTATTTAGCGTTTTTAACGCATAGTATGTTTTAAAATCATATTGAGCATACCCGGGTTGATACCTACTGATATTATTGGAAAATTATGATATTTTAACAGTAAGCAAAATTTGATTAACTTAGACTTCAGTTTTGAGCTTTGCGGCTTATGTGAAATTACCAAAATACCCCTACGGGGCATAGTTTGGTTAAAAATGATAAGTTTCACATATATGCCTTATCTTACTGATATAACTTAGCAAGTGGAGTATAATTACTGATTACATCAGACCTGTAACTCAGTTAAACACTTAAACGCTTTTATAAACTTTTAAATGACCAAACTACCCCTACGGGGCCTAGTTTGTGTTTAAACACGTTTCGGGCATAATGAAAGACACCTTACTGATGTCACAACATATTTGAGACATAATTAACTTAGGAAACCTGTATATAGCTCTCATGAATACCCGTCAAGCTAATTACGCGCACGGTTTGGTTTATGTAACAAGTTTACATAAATTAGCCGAAACGGGTCAAACCTTAAAGGTTTTATCTCAAAATCCAGAATGTGAATAATAAACCCATATTAAACAAGTCTTCAAACTTGTCGGGTCTTAACCACATTCTATCCGGCCTTCGCTTAATCGTGCGTACGAACCGTATCTTGAAACTAGCCGGTCTAAGCTTAAGCTTAATAAAAGGCCCGTTAGAATTCTAATAGGTTATTATAAACCTTCGTTCCAGATTAGGAGGACCAGTAAAAGCTACGTGCATTTTGCTTATTGTGATTAATACTTACTCAGGTAAATACTTTTAACTTATTTTCCCTATACGGGCTTGGGTTACGGTATATAGCATACCGCTTGATCGGGCATCAAATCTCCACCGGTAAAGTGGGTAGTTGAATAATTTGATCGGCTCGTTTAAACAGTCTTGTTTACTTTACAGCCTTTGGGGGGTTAATGACCATGTCCCGGATATCCTTGGCATCATCTTACGAGATGGCCACGACCTGAGCACGGGGTGTAGGCCTACACCTATCAGTGTATAACTCAATTATGTGGTGTGTCTATTGATCTTTAACCCGGACAAGATCCGGGCTACTGAACGCATAAGTAACATGTAATTCGTTCACAAGATTATAATATTAAATAATTCTCCCAAGTTAAACAAAAATGTTTATGCCACGTGCATCCAAACCAATTTTCAATCATTTTCCAAAATGAGTCAGTTGATTGTATTTACCAGTGTAAACTGACGTATTTTCCCAAAAAGACTGAATGCAGGTACTAAACGAAATTGGCTGGATTGTCTCCTTAGCATCAATAAAAAGTCTCGCCAGCTTAGGATGCCTGAAGTCTGTTGAACCATTAATATTATTTTATTTCGATCCGTGCTGTGGATAAACTTCCGGATATTGTTACATTGATAAACAATATTAAATTCGGTTGTATCATATTTTAAATTTGCTTCCGCTGTGCATAATAATATTGTGTTGTTTGACTATTACGTTGCCAACCACGTCATGATACTCCCCCACCAGGCCCACCGGTGACCCGTGGAAATCGGGGTGTGACAGGTTGGTATCAGAGCCAACTCTGAGTGAATTAAACACTAGACTTTTGTGTTTAATCTCAGTACACAATAGCACATTCTAAACTTTCGAGTCTAGACATATAACATAGGACAAATTCTATTTTTGTTCATTTTTTTCTTATACTTTATTTTGTTATATCTTGTTATTGTTATCTCATGAAATATTGACAGGAATCAAAAATGCCGCCAAGATTCTTTAGGAGACGAGGACGAGGCAAGGGGCCAGTCACCGCCCCCAACGATCATGAAGCTGGACCTTCGCAACGGCGAGCTCCATCCACCACCGAGAGTGACGACCCTAGGGAGAACCGGAGAAACCTGTTCGAGCCGGCCAGACGGTCGGTTTCGCATAGTTCAACACCTCCTGTTCTTAACCCTTATGAACCCAATAACCCTCAACCGTCCTACATACCACTTCAGCAATCCCTGTCTCATCATTCGTATGGTGACCCCACACCCATCTTTAGAGGCCAGTTTAATCCGGCCAATTATTTACCAGAACCCGTGGGTTTCAACCCACTAGGGCCAGACGATCACTTCTCTGGCGATCACGCTGACGACATGGACGAGGATACTGACCCCGTCGAACCTGCTAGTGGCACTCCAAACCATCCGATCGAGATCTCCGACGGATCGTCTTTTCACGGATCACCCTATGGTGGTCCAGACAGTTTCCAAGCCATGTTCACTCGGCACGAGTGGTACTACACACCTTCTCACCATTCGTCGCCTCATGAGCAGCAGCAGCAACAGCAGCAGCAGCAGCAACAACAGCAGCAGCATCATCAAGATTCCTCTGAGGATCACCGATTTGTGGCAGTTACGCCACCACCTCCACCGCCACCAGTTCAGCCGGCACCTCCTCAACAGCCAAGGCGTAGGAGAACCCGTGCCCGCATTTCGGCACGAGCTGGGGACTTCCATTTCAGTTCTCCACGTCAGTCCAGTGCCAGTCACTATCCGCCACATCAGGAGGACCCACAAATGGGTGGACCTTCCAATCCCGCGATGCCGCAGCCGCCGCCAATGGGTTTTGACAACCCAATCCCAGCTTATACAGGTCCCATGGCTTATAACCCGTTTGAGCCGCCAGTCCACAACAACTATGGGTATGCAGAGGCCGACCCCTACTTGGTGGCAGCTAACTACAATGCCCTGCAACCAGAAGGACCATACGGAGCTCCTTGGGGAGTTGGGTACCCAACACAAGGGTACCAGATACCACCTAGGCCTATCATACGGACTCAATCGCAGCCGCCTAGGTTCTCCCCACCTGAGCATGAGGAACTCCTTCAGAGGCTGGATCAGGTGGAACGGGAAGTGCACAGGGACCACAGGGAGAGACAGACTTTCTTCCAAGGATTAGTAGGATTGATCAAAGGGAAGAACAAGAAGGATCATTGAATCCTTCCATTTTCTGTAAAAGCCCCTGCGTGGGTATGATGTTTATTTGTATGTGTAAGTCCCTGCGTGGACAATTATGTTATTAAGCCCCTGCGTGGGCATGTGTGTTATTAAGCCCCTGCGTGGGTAAGTACTTGTTTGACCCCTGCAAGGGTAAGTTAGTTATTTGAAAAGACCCGTTTAGGGCAGTGTATAATATTTTGAATAAATCAAATGGAATGTTTGTTTTATAAATTTCATGTTTGCCATTTTGCACATAAATAATTTATAAATGAAATAAATAAATTAAAATCATTCCTTTTAAATTAATCTGCCTATATAATTATTTAATTAAGAGTCTTAAAGTGTGAAACCTAGCCTCGTGTCAAATATAAGACCGGGCCAAGATGGTAAGACCTGTTTAAAAGATTCAAATCCCTGTTAACATCTTAAAACATGTTAACACTCCTGGCAGAAGTGATTCGTTAAAATCACATGTCATTCTTATATGTATAAGGATTCTTTAGAAGATTCCAAACCCAATTATATGATCTCTGAGTCATGGGTTAAGATCATCAATTAAGATGATCATATTTTACCATACGTAGTAATATGATGCCTACGGGCCCAGCTCACTTCCATATGAGCCAAAAGACAGTGGTAGCTATGACCCCCTGTCTGATAAGGATAATGAACTAGGTTCAAACCTTAAAAGTCTTGATTCTCTGAAATCATAGCTTATAATTTAAATTGTCCATGTGACTAAGCCTTATGTGCTAATATATATTGTTGTTGTTTATAATTAGGATAAATTTTAATTGAAATCCTAAACTAATACGATTTATAAGTTAACCAAATGTGGTCTCTGTTTACCATGGTTAACGAGTTACCCTAAGGGGTAATTCCATAATAAACTCCCAAATAAAATATTGTCCTTGTTTTCTACAACAGTTCAATTCAAATGGCTGACTCAAATGAAATAAATAGCCATCCAGTGGAGCAAAATGAGAACGCCCAAATTACGTTAACGGGTGTTGAATTAAAAGCGATCATAGACGGCGCTGTTACACAGGCTTTGGAAAGGCAGTATGAAGAATATAGTGGTACTCGAAGTAGGACCCACTCTGCATCACATTCAAAGCCCAAGACACATTCTAAGGCTCATAGCAAGCCTCCTCCCAAAAAGAATGGACCCAAGAAAGATGGTGATGACCGTCAGTCCACCAACCATCAAAGTGTTCCATCTCAAAAATTAGTACTGCATCAAGAGCCCCGTAACAAGGGTTGCTCCTATAAGTACTTCGTGTCTTGTAAGCCCAGGGATTTTACTGGGGAAAAAGGAGCCGTCGACTGTATGACTTGGCTGGACGAGATGGACACGGTGGTAGATATCAGCGGGTGCGCTGAAAGGGATGTAGTTAAGTTTGTGTCACAGTCCTTTAAGGGTGAAGCGTTAGCATGGTGGAGATCTCTGATCGAGGCCACCGGAAAAATCCCATTGTATAATATGTCGTGGGATCAATTCATTGCCCTAATCAAGGAAAATTTCTGCCCTCAACATGAGGTAGAGAAGATAGAATCTGACTTTCTATCGTTGGTGATGACGAACCTCGACTGTCAAGCTTACCTGACAAGCTTCAATACGCTGTCCCGGTTGGTTCCTTACCTGGTAACCCCGGAGCCAAAAAGAATCGCTCGCTTTATTGGTGGTTTATCCCCCGAGATCAAGGCAAGCGTAAAAGCTTCTCAGCCAGCTACCTTCAGGTCCGTAACTGACATTTCCTTATCCCTCACTCTGGATGCGGTCAGGCAGAGATCGCTAAGGAATAAGGAGGCCGAGAAGAGGAAGCGTGAAGATGATGGTTCACGAAAGTCGAACAAAAAGCACCGTGGGAGCGGTGACAACAAGAAAGGGTCGGAGTCGAGGAAGGATGGGCATAATTCTGGTGAAAAGCCCAAGTGTAAAATTTGCAAGAAACAGCACTATGGAAAGTGCAGACTGGAGTCGAACTCTCAGACTCAGTCAAAACCCTTTGCTTGTGGAATTTGCAAGTCCACGGATCACAAAACCCTGGATTGCAAAAAGATAAAAGACGCAACGTGCTACCGTGGCAATGAAAAGGGGCACATCAAGACCAACTGCCCAAAGTACAACAAGAAGCCTGAAGAGGCTAAGAAGACAGATGCCAGAGTCTTCAGAATGGACGCGAAAGAGGCTGTGCAAGACGATAATGTCATAACAGGTACTTTCCTTGTAAATGATGTCTTTGCAAGAGTACTTTTTTATTCAGGCGCAGATAAGTCTTTCGTAGATCATAAGTTTTGTAAATTGTTGAATTTACCTGTCAAAACCTTAAACGTAAACTATGAGGTAGAGTTAGCAGATGGTACCATAGAAACCGTCTCTACTGTGTTAGATGGATGTGTTATATCCATTAAGAACCATTCTTTTCCTCTGTCTCTACTTCCCTTTAAGTTGGCCGGTTTTGACATAGTTCTGGGTATGGACTGGTTATCTCATAACCAGGCCCAAATTGTCTGCAACATGAAGCAAGTGGTAATAAAGACTCCGTCTGGTGAACCACTTACCATTCGGGGAGACACCCAGTATGGGCTACCTGAGCAAGCGACTATGCTCAAGGCTTCAAAATGTTTAAAGAGGGGTTGTGTCATCTACATGGCACAAGTAATTATTGATGAGCCCAAACCAAAGATAGAAGACATCCCTGTCATTTCTGAATACCCGGAAGTGTTTCCTGAAGATCTACCTGGTTTACCACCAGATAGACAAGTTGAATTCAGGATCGATATCATCCCCGGAGCAGCACCTGTTACTAGAGCACCATACAGATTGGCACCCACAGAAATGAAGGAGTTGCGGACGCAGCTAGATGAATTGCTGGCCAAAGGTTTCATTAGACCTAGTTCATCTCCTTGGGGAGCGCCAATCTTGTTTGTCAAGAAGAAGGATGGGTCGATGCGTCTGTGCATCGACTATCGCGAGCTTAATAAAGTCACTATCAAGAATAGGTATCCTTTGCCCAGGATCGACGATTTGTTCGATCAGCTTCAAGGGGCAAGTTACTTCTCGAAGATTGATTTGAGGTCAGGCTACCATCAATTGAAGGTCAAAGATGAAGACGTGCACAAGACTGCATTTAGGACTCGTTATGGCCACTACGAGTTCCTAGTGATGCCTTTTGGGCTCACTAATGCACCAGCCGCGTTTATGGATCTCATGAATCGCGTCTGCAAGCCTTACTTGGATAAATTTGTCATCGTTTTCATCGACGACATTCTTATTTATTCTAAGAATCAAGCTGACCATGAGAAACACCTTCGTTGTATTCTCAAACTTCTGCATCAGGAGAAGCTCTATGCCAAATTCTCCAAGTGTGAATTTTGGCTACGAGAAGTCCAATTTCTTGGACACGTGGTTAGTGAGCGTGGTATCCAGGTGGATCCCGCTAAGGTTGAAGCCGTAATGAACTGGCAAGAGCCAAAAACGCCTACAGAGATTCGTAGCTTCCTGGGATTGGCGGGATATTACCGGCGTTTCATAGAAAATTTTTCAAGGATTGCTGCACCCCTAACCTCCTTAACTAAGAAGAAGGTTAAGTTTGTTTGGGGCCCTAAACAGCAAGAATCCTTTGACATTCTGAAGCAAAAGTTGAGCAATGCCCCAGTACTGACATTGCCAGATGGAATTGAAGACTTTGTGGTTTATTGTGATGCTTCGCACACTGGCATGGGGTGTGTGCTTATGCAGAAAGGCAAAGTTATTGCCTACGCTTCAAGGCAATTGAAAGTGCATGAAAAGAATTACACCACCCATGACTTGGAGTTGGGTGCCGTTGTATTCGCACTAAAGCTTTGGAGGCACTATCTTTATGGTGTCAAATGTGTGATCTATTCTGATCACAAAAGCCTCCAACATCTGTTTAATCAGAAGGAGTTAAACATGAGGCAACGCCGTTGGATGGAGACCTTGAATGATTATGATTGTGAAATCAAGTATCATCCCAGCAAAGCGAATGTAGTCGCTGACGCCTTGAGCAGAAAGGAAAGGGTTAAACCCATCCAAATCAATGCCAAGCGCATGGAGATAAAGAATAATTTAATTGAGAGGTTGTTAGCTGCACAGAAGGAAGCTGTGTTGGAAGCTAACTATCCTAATGAAAAGTTAGGAGTAACTGAGGAGCAGTTAACTCTTAGCAAGGACGGACTTCTGAAATTAAATGGACGAATATGGGTTCCAATTTTTGGAGGACTTCGTGATGTCATCCTCCAGGAAGCCCATAGTTCCAAATACTCCGTTCATCCTGGAGCTGATAAGATGTACCAGGATCTGAAGGCAAATTATTGGTGGATAGGCTTGAAGAAGTCTGTAGCCACCCATGTAGCTAAATGCTTGACATGTGCGCAAGTCAAAGCCGAGCATCAAAAGCCGTCAGGTTTGCTACAACAGCCTGAACTTCCTACGTGGAAGTGGGAAATGGTGACGATGGATTTCATCACCAAGTTTCCAAAGACAAGGAAAGGCAATGATACAATATGGGTTATAGTTGACAGACTGACTAAGTCAGCTCATTTCTTACCCATCAAGGAGACTTATAGCTCAGACATGTTAGCCCAGTTATACGTTGATAAGATTGTAGCCTTACATGGCATACCTGTGGCTATTATCTCTGATAGAGATACTAGGTACACGTCGCATTTTTGGAAGAGTTTCCAACAATCTTTGGGCACACGTTTGAATTTTAGTACGGCTTATCATCCTCAGACTGACGGTCAGAGTGAGCGTACTATTCAAACGTTGGAAGACATGCTACGTGCATGTGCGATCGATTTAGGTGGTAATTGGGATAAGAACCTACCATTAATCGAATTCTCCTACAACAATAGCTACCACACCAGCATAAAGGCTGCGCCTTTTGAGGCATTATACGGTAGAAAGTGTAGATCGCCTATTTGTTGGGCGGAAGTTAGAGATGTCAAGTTATCAGGACCAGAGATCGTGTTCGAAACAACGGACAAGATTTTCCAGATTCGAGACCGTCTCAAAGCTGCCCGGGATAGGCAGAAAAGTTACGCTGATCCTAAGCGTAAGGATTTTCACTTCGAAGTAGGTGACAAAGTCCTACTTAAAGTGTCACCCTGGAAGGGAGTGATGCGGTTTGGTAAGAAAGGCAAGCTAAGCCCGAGATACATAGGACCTTTCGAGGTTATCGAACGTGTCAGGTCAGTTGCCTATAAGTTAAACTTACCAGAAGAGCTCAGTGGAATTCACAATGTGTTCCACATCTGCAATCTGAAAAAGTGTTTCGCTGACGAATCACTGGTTATACCACACACAGATGTGCATATAGACGAGAGCTTGAAGTTTGTGGAAAAACCTTTGTCGATTGAAGATCGATAGGTAAAGAAGCTTCGAAGGAAGCATGTGCCTATTGTAAAGGTCAAATGGGACGCCCGTAGAGGTCCCGAATACACGTGGGAAGTTGAATCCACCATGAAAGAAAAGTACCCTTATTTGTTTCAGTAAATCTCGGGTCGAGATTTATTTTAAGGGGGTGAGGATGTAACACCTCGAAAATTCGCGTTAAATAATAAAACGACACGTGTCATGTAAGACAAAACGCGTTGTAAACTCGGATTTAATAAAAATGTTTGACAGGATTTAAAAGTGTCGTCATGTTAACTTTTGCACCTCTGAACGACCTCGTTATAAATCCCAAGACTCAAAACATATTAAAAACATCTAATATATGTTCAAAATTCAGTGAATTATAACATTAAATGATGCATGATTTAATTGGTGGACTCCTACGAAGAAATTCCAACGGTAAACCTTATAATTCGGTACTTTCTTTTGGAATACAAACATACAATTCATAATGGTAGGGTATGATACTATACAAAGCACTTTTTGGAGGTCCCTAATTGATAAACCAAGTCCCAATTTCGAAACAAGTGGCTGCCCCTTCGAAATGCCAAAGAACATCAGATTTGTGTGCCTGATGTCAGGCTTACGGACCGCAACAATGGAAGCTTACGGTCCGTAAGCAAGTGCCAGCGACCAGAAAACTTGCTGCAGCCTGTTATGTGTGATTGTGACCATTCTAGCCGGTTTTTCTCACATGTGGACGACCCCTAGGCACCCCCTAAGCCCTAGGACAAGTGTTAATCAGTTGTGGATGGGTGCTAGACTAAGATGTCAACATATTGTGGTGTATCAAACACTATATAAGACCTCCTAAATTACAAACATTCCTCACAACTTCTCTTGCATTCTTGGATCATTTCTGGAGCTATCAAGCAGCCTCAAGTGATCATATTTCGTGCATTGGACTCTTGTAAGTCTGCTAGTTGTTGGTGCACTATATGTCTGTTGATTATGTCATAATCAAGTCTTGTGTCTAGATAGGGTGAATATACATACAACAAGGTTTTAATTAGGGTTTGTAGTGATTAAGCTTGGAGATTTCGCTTAAAACCAGTTCAAGCGAAATCATCATGTCTTGATTTCGCTTCAGGGATTTCGCTTCAGGCCAATTCAAGCGAAATCTACTTGTCTATATATAGGGTTGTTGTCATTTCACTTGGTACGCAACTTCCGAAGGTGTAACGAAGTGCTGCCAATTTTCTGTCAGGTTGTAAACATTGTTATTATCAATACAAGCAACAGATTAAAGAGTACAAGCTGTATTCGTGTCCGGTTTACTGATTCCGCCTTTAAACTGGATGTAAAACTCTTCTGAACGACTCAATAGGGTCATACAACGATCCAACAAGTGGTATCAGAGCTCAGGACGAGGAGTTCATACTACTACAGCTTGATTCTACTGATTTCTCTCATTTCTACTCATTTCTTTTTACATTTTTCAGATTTGAACTAGTTCCTACGGTCCAAATGGTCTGATTTTCGAGTATAACGTGTAAAACTGAGTTTTAACAAAGCCTAAAAAGTTTCGGACTTAATTTCAGACTAAAACATGATAAAATTGACCTAAAACAGGGTTTCGCTTGAAAGTTTTCCGTAAATAACAGGTTGGTTTCGCTTCAAGTCAGACATCTCTGAAGCGAAATAGTTTGTTTCGCTTGAAAACTGTTGAAGCGAAATTGGTTTGGCAGAATTTCGCTTGAATTGAACCTGAATCTCTGAAGCAAAACTCCTGAAGCGAACCTGATTCATCTGAAGCGAAATATTGATTTCGCTTGAAACTATTGGAAATACATCAGGTGGATTTCGCTTGAACAGTGTTATTTTAAGCTGATTTCGCTTGAAGTTGCTGAATTTTCAAAACATAAAATTTTCTAAGTGTTTGATTGATTCTGTTCAGGTACGTTCAAGATGGATGATAATTTCATAAACCCATTTAGTGATATGTACGCATTCACTTCCGAATCGTCAGATAGAAGATCTGAGATGAAAGAATATTCAAAAGAGATTTCGGAGAATGTGAAGTTTGAGAACATGTATGGGAGCCAATAGAAGCCACCAAAGCTAATGAAAGTGGAAGATTATCACTGGTGGAAAAACAGATTTGAGGGTTGGGTAAAAGCTTTCGCTCCTGAAAGTTGGTTAAAACTGACAAATGGATACACTGAACCAGTAAAAGAGGGAGGAGAGTTAATAGAAGCAAAAGATTTCACAGACATAGATACAAAAAATTTTGTAGCTGAATATAAAATGATCACATTAATCAAACAGTCAGTGAGAGAGGATATTATTTCGTTACTTGAACAAGAGAAAACTTCAAAGAGTTTGTGGGAAGCATTAGGGAAAAAGTGTGTAGGAAGTAATGAAATTGTCAAAAACAAAAAGAAATTGTTGCGTAAAGAGTTTGATCTTTTCAGTTGTATGAAAAATGAATCTGTTTGTAAAATGATTGAGAGATTCGGACATCTAAAAGTAGAGTTGATTAGACATCAAATCTTACCTTCTGAAGAGGAGCTGGTGGATAAACTGTTTGATTCATTGCCAGATGATCAAGAGTGGAAATACTTTGCTCTAATGGTGAAAAATACAATCAAGCCTGAAGATTTGAAATTGGATATGCTGATTGAAAAGCTTGAAAGTCATGAGCTGGAGATAAAGAGATCTAAAGTCAACAATTCAGCTTATCAGCAGAATGTAGAGCTTTACTACAGAGTACCACAGGCTGGGTCACCAAGAACAGCATTTTCTGCAGAAAGTTCAAGTTCAGTGAACAATGAAAGTCTTCACAGTGGTTTTCACAGTGGATCTTCTTCAAACACTTCAAACCAATCTGCTTCAAAGAATTTGTTTCAGTGTAACATCGCTGTGGATTTGAAGAATGGGCAGAATTTTAGCGAAGAATCGGCAAAACAACAGATGGTTTTCTTGGCATCTGTACTTGAATCGTATGAAAGCCTCGTTGCAGGGAAGATTGGCAATACCAATTTGACAAAAGAAGATTATGATCAATTAGACCCCGAAGAGATGGAATTAATGGATATCAGATGGTGCATGGCCAGTGCGGTTCGTCGGGCACAGCGGTTCATGGAGATCACGGGAAGAAAGTCAATTGGTGGACCATCTACCAAATTGGGATTTGATAAATCCAAGGTGACATGTTTCAAATGCAAACAAAGAGGTCACTTTAAGCGCGAGTGCAGAAATGCGTATGCTAATGATGATTCTGAAAATCCTTTCAATGAAGATTATTACAAGAAGGCGATTTACCATCAGAACAAGTCTGAGCCACCAAGATTGAAACAAACTGAAGAAAAATCAAGGGCTCTTGCAGTTATATACGAAGATGAAGGGTATGACTGGAGTCAAGAAATTCTACCTGAAGAAGATGCTGTTGGGTATGCATTTGTGGCTGATGCTGATCCTGATAGATATTGGAAAACAGATTATGCAAGATGGGAAATTGGAAAATTAAATGAACCATTCAAAGAAGCCCAGAGAGCAAAAAGATGGAATGAAGAGTTGGAATGTTACATGGATCCACGGGGTAATCCAGTTGTTGACCCATCAAAAGTGGATTTCGAAGCTGTAACAAATTTGGTTCCAAGGCAGGCTACTTTTAACACACGAAGGTTATCTGATAAAGCATATCTGCCTGATTTGGAGAAAAAGATTAGAGAAGTTTTTGAAGAAAGTTTACCGAAGGTGGTAGAGATGAAGAAGAGAAAAGAAGAAGAACTGAAGAAGATTATTGAAGAAGTGAAGACTGTTGCAAAGCTTGCTGGAGAGGAACAGAGAGCTGAAGAAGAACAGAAGAATGCAGAAGCTAAGAAAGAAGAAAAGGAGAACGATCTGAAAGTTGAATCATAAGAACCGGTGCTGAATGAGACTGAGGTTAGAAAATCTTCTGATCTATCTAATGTTGAAATGGTTGATGAAAAGGAAAACAAATGCAGGAATTGCATAGAAATGTGCAAAGTCTGTATTGAAAAAGATGACATCATAAAAACAAAAGATAATGAATTAAGCAAACTTGAAAATGGTTTCATAATAAAATGTAAAGATATGATTGAAAAAGAAGAAATTTTGAAACTAAAAGTTGAAAATTTGACACAGAAATGTCAAGGTCTTGAAAAGGATAATGATGTTTATAGACAACTGTGTTCTACAAAATGTGTCGATTGTGTTGAAAAAGAATCTAAATTTCAAGATTTACAAAAACAGTATGATTCTTTAAAGTGGTCGAGTCAGAGAGTACAAGAAGCTTATGATACTTTGAAGAGCCAAGTCAAAAGTTTTGATCAAAGATTGTCAGAAACTTTAGTTACTAAAGAAATGTATGAAAGACAGGTTAAAGGAAAACAAATTGAATTAAACAAATGTGTTGATGAAATTGCAAATCTTAAACAAGTCTTGGCTGAAAAAGAAAAGATTGTTACAAAACTTCAAAGTTATCATAACTCTTCGTACATTCTTGAACGCATTTTCAACATCACACCAGATGACAAAGATACTGAAAATTGCAAAAAGGGTATTGGTTCAGAATTTCATCAGGTACTACCACCATTGAGAAACAATTATACTTTTTATGATGAGGAAAAGGTGGCAAAGGGTTTGAACATAGCTGACCAGTTTCCTGTAAGTATCGATGTAACTTACTCCAAATCTGATGATGCTAATGATTCAGAGGTGGTAAGTAAGGTTGTTGAAAGTGTTTTGAAAGATGAGTCTACAAAAGGTAAGTCTGAATCACAGGATGAAGATGAAGGAAATCTTTATGATGGTTATCTGAAAAACACAAAATCCGAGAAAAATTTGAATGATGATTCAAAAGGATTGGTCTATACCATGATTGGATCGGACAAATTATTCTTAGATGTTGTTTTCCCAATTCAGAATGTGATTTCAGAGAAGGTCGATAAAGTTTTTAAAATGGTTGAGATTGAGAAGTCTGAGATTCCAAAGTTTGCTGGTAAAGGTCATAAATCTTTTTATAACAAACCTGGTTTTAAGAAGAAAAACATGAAGGCTGGTTTGGGTTATAAAAAGAAACGGAATTGGAATCAAAGTGAAAAACAGGATTTGCAACAAAAGATGAATTTTGTTCAAGGGAAAAGCTTGAAAGAAGAGGAAAAACTTAAATTTGGACGACAGTCTAATGATGAGTTTGATGCGATGAAAAAGAAACAACAACAGGCCAAGGATGTTTCAAAGAAAGTGTGTTTTAAATGTGATCAAATTGGACATGTTGCACGAAAGTGTCCAAATTCAAAGCCTGTTGATGTTGAAAAACAGAAATCTGAGGATGTGAAATCAAGGTCAACCAGATTTGATTCGAAACAAACTTGGAGGTACAATACAAACAAGTTTGCTTCAAATCAAACTTGGAAACCAAAACAGACTAGGTCTGATTCAAAACAGACCTGGAATTCTCACACACCCAGATTCAGAACAACACAGAGATGGAGAACATCTGTTGATATGACAAAACCTCAAGAGTTTTGGAAACCTAAAAATGTTATTCAAAATCAAAAGGTTCAAAAAGAGACAAATTTTTACAAAAGAGGTACTCCGAAAGGTCAAATGTGGAGTGCTAAGAAACAAGTGACGATGGAAAAAGATGAGAAAGTTGAAGTCAAAATTGAACAAGTTTTAAATGACAAAGAGTTTCCAAAATTGAATGAACATTATTGTATTGAAATGCCTAAGGTCCAACAGACCTGGGCTAAATTGTTCAAATGATTGATAAAGTTTGAATGTGCAGGTGCTCAACAAAGCTGAAGACTGTGAGAATGGCAGTTGGAGCAACCTGGCACAGGAAGAGGTTGCAGGACCCTGGTTTGGTTGAACAGGGAGTTTAGTTTGATTTTTTTTATAAATAAACAATATTTTCAAAACCCTAAAAAATTAGAAAAAATTAAAAACCAAAAATATGTTTAGTTTGTTAAAATTTGAAAAACCAAAAATATGTTTGTTTTTATTTTTGTTTGAATGTATGTTGATTGAATACGCCGAAACCCTCACGGCTGAACAAACATGATTACTTTCATCAGATTGAAAAACGGTTTTCAAACTGTTAAGATCAATGGGTTGTAAATCATGGGGGTACATTATATTTTCTGCAAATCAGAGCGCTTGAAGCAGAAAATGGATGGCGAGACAAAGCTATCAGTGTCGGTTGTCAAATTTTTTCTTTAAATGGTTTTGCATTTTAGGGGGAGAAAAATTGTCATTAGAAAATACAAAAACATTTGAAAATTTGAAAAAGTCAAAAACATGATAAAATTAAAAATTTTGAGTTTTTGCGTAAAAAGAGGAAATGATAGTACATCAGTAGACAGTTACAGTACGCTAAAGAAATGGAAAGTATAAAAGAGTTAAACAATCTTACTGATGATGTGTCGATAGGTTTTTGCACATTTAGTAAATTTATTCGGGATATAAACCTAAATTCAAACTTGTGAATTCGTGGGGAACACTACTTGGATATATAGGTAACCCCTGAAATCTCGTTTGAAAGGTCTCGTAATCTGATATACTAGGTCTTTATACTCTATGATATCTGGGGTATTATTCCGGGACTTCTGTTGAACGGTAGTTCTGACCTAGTCCCTGGCTAATACTTGCTTCAATGCTTGAAACACAGCATTAAACCCTCAGCATGCTGAAACAATAAAATTGATATATGCTGCTGTTGTAAGCAAAAAGATCCTCTAAAGGGGACACACCGAAAAGTCGAAGCTGATATCTCTCTGCGTATATGGAAGTATCGATCTGAGATCCCTCGGCCCTCGCATACCTAAATTATATACAGATATCATTGTAGTATTCTCACCTGTAAGACTGATTATTGAGATTCTGGATACGGGAGTATATTCAAGAGGTGGGACACATGAATGATCTAAGTTCTTAATTCATCTAAATCGTATCCTGAATAAGTTGAACTTTGTATGAAAATTTAAGATGGATCAGTATATCGACAATCGAGGTAAATTGTTTAAGTCTGAGTATGAAATGTAGCTTAACGGTACTTGTGACTTGTCATAAACTGATATGATTCTCTGACGCATACTCAAAACAAAAATATTATCTGTAAATATGTTTGTACATATTTCTTTACTGCTTTATGTTTTCAGAAAATACAAAAAGATTTTGATTCTATTTTATTTTCGACAACTGATGTCTGAGTGCTAAGTTTCAAAATCTAAGTAAGCTGATTGTGTTTCTGAAAATAAAACAAGTTCATTAATTTGAAACTTGATATTTTTAAATTCAAAAACAGTTTGTGATATCTCCAAGGTCATTAACTTGAACTTGGATGATTAACTGTGAGGGAGTTGGATTCTTTAACACTGCCATATCAGGAAAGTATGTTGAAAGGGGGAGTGGATTAGAGAATTTGATTGAGAATTCAAAATGTTGTTACTTATAGTTGGATGAGTGATTGCAGATTTCAGAAATTCCCACGGAAGCTAAATGATAAAGCTTGATTCAGATATCTCAGATTCTAGCATATCAAGAGAGGGAGTCTGTGAAAGGGGGAGTCTGAGTTGAAGATAAAGATTGAGGAAAGTGTTTACAAGGTTTAAAGAATGATGAAGACAAAGACTTGAAGCCAAAGACTTCATCAACATCCAAGGGGGAGTCTGTTGGTGCACTATATGTCTGTTGATTACGTCATAATCAAGTCTTGTGTCTAGATAGGGTGAATATACATACAACAAGGTTTTAATTAGGGTTTGTAGTGATTAAGCTTGGAGATTTCGCTTAAAACCAGTTCAAGCGAAATCATCATGTCTTGATTTCGCTTCAGGGATTTCGCTTCAGGCCAATTCAAGCGAAATCTACTTGTCTATATATAGGGTTGTTGTCATTTCACTTGGTACGCAACTTCCGAAGGTGTAACGAAGTGCTGCCAATTTTCTGTCAGGTTGTAAACATTGTTATTATCAATACAAGCAACAGATTAAAGAGTACAAGCTGTATTCGTGTCCGGTTTACTGATTCCGCCTTTAAACTGGATGTAAAACTCTTCTGAACGACTCAATAGGGTCATACAACGATCCAACACCAGGCCTTCTTTAATTAAGTTTAGCTTAGTATTTTAGCTAAAAGTCAAACCGTCGTAATTACGGTTTGACTTCGAGATTAGTCAACAATGGCTCAGTCATATCTTGAATTAAAAGTAGTTATAGCTTGGTATTTATGTGGGTAATAAAACCTCAAAAGGGTTTCCCCTGGTCACCACTCTAACCAGGTCAAAAGTCGGGTCAAACTAGTTTAAGAAAAGTCAACAGGAAGCTTAAAATGCCATTTATGCATAATTAGCAATGTAGATCATATACAACCTGTTTGATCATTGTTATAACTTAGTAATAAGTGTAAGAACATGTCTAAACATGTTCAACCCGACAACTTCCTGTTTAGACCCGGTTCGGAACCGAAAGTCACATAGTTTGACTTACACTTTGACTTTCAGTTCTGACCCGTTAAGGCATGTTTTAGAAATGCCTCAGAGCTTTAATTGGACTAGGTTACATGTTAGAACAACCCTCTGTGATTATACACCTTGGTTCATTAGTTATCCAATTAATATGCATGTTTCCGTTAATTGCTCATATGTTGACCGTTATGCCCTTATTACCTTAAAACGTGATTTATGAAAATGTAAAAGTGTAGAAACCTTAAATACTGATATATAAACCTGTATGCAAAGTTTGACATCAATTTGACTTGTAGATTAAGAGTTATGCTCAATATCGCAAATTTAAAGCTTTATGTTATTAAACGGCATAATTAGCGTATAGCCTAGTTAAGCCTACTTTTTGACATCAAACCTAATACCCACTGATGTAATATATTATTTTGGGAATTTTAAAGATTTTTAATTAATTTTAGGCTGAGCATAACTCATAGTCGTAGGCTTAATCCGGTAATTGTCGGTTTTGCCCTTACGGGCCATAAAATGAGTTTTACATATCTAAACGACCCCAAACCTTTTGCTACTGATCACATATGATAAATAAATTATTTTAAGCCTTCTGGAAATATAAAAATATCAGACTTAAGTATCGAACCCGGAAATGG
Source organism: Helianthus tuberosus (assembly GCA_030545235.1). Taxonomy (NCBI): domain Eukaryota; kingdom Viridiplantae; phylum Streptophyta; class Magnoliopsida; order Asterales; family Asteraceae; genus Helianthus; species Helianthus tuberosus. The sequence continues at coordinate 25,921 of JARYGA010012611.1, read as the reverse complement.
CCTTTGATCGCCTTATTTAGCGTTTTTAACGCATAGTATGTTTTAAAATCATATTGAGCATACCCGGGTTGATACCTACTGATATTTTTGGAAAATTATGATATTTTAACAGTAAGCAAAAGTTGATTAACTCAGACTTCAGTTTTGAGCTTTGCGGCTTATGTGAAATTACCAAAATACCCTTACGGGGCATAGTTTGGTTAAAAATGATAAGTTTCACATATATGCCTTAACTTATTGATATAACTTAGCAAGTGGAGTATAATTACTGATTACATCAGACCTGTAACTCAGTTAAACAATTAAACGCTTTTATAAACTTTTAAATGACCAAACTACCCCTACGGGGCCTAGTTTGTGTTTAAACACGTTTCGGGCATAATGAAAGACACCTTACTGATGTCACAACATATTTGAGACATAATTAACTTAGGAAACCTGTATATAGCTCTCATGAATACCCGTCACGCTAATTACGCGCACGGTTCGGTTTATGTAACAAGTTTACATAAATTAGCCGAAACGGGTCAAACCTTAAAGGTTTTATCTCAAAATCCAGAATGTGAATAATAAACCCATATTAAACAAGTATTCAAACTTGTCGGGTCTGAACCACATTCTATCCGGCCTTCGCTTAATCGTGCGTACGAACCGTATCTTGAAACTAGCCGGTCTAAGCTTAAGCTTAATAAAAGGCCCGTTAGAATTCTAATAGGTTATTATAAACCTTCGTTCCAGATTAGGAGGACCAGTAAAAGCTACGTGCATTTTTCTTATTGTGATTAATACTTACTCAGGTAAATACTTTTAACTTATTTTCCCTATACGGGCTTGGGTTACGGTATATAGCATACCGCTTGATCGGGCATCAAATCTCCACCGGTAAAGTGGGTAGTTGAATAATTTGATCGGCTCATTTAAACAGTCTTGTTTACTTTACAGCCTTTGGGGGGTTAATGACAATGTCCCGGATATCCTTGGCATCATCTTACGTGATGGCCACGACCTGAGCACGGGGTGTAGGCGTACACCTGTCAGTGTATAACTCAATTATGTGGTGTGTCTATTGATCTTTAACCCGGACAAGATCCGGGCTACTGAACGCATAAGTAACATGTAATTCGTTCACAAGATTATAATATTAAATAATTCTCCCAAGTTAAACAAAACTGTATATGCCACGTGCATCCAAACCAATTTTCAATCATTTTCCAAAATGAGTCAGTTGATTGTATTCACCAGTGTAAACTGACGTATTTTCCCAAAAAGACTGAATGCAGGTACTAAACGAAATTGGCTGGATTGTCTCCTTAGCATCAATAAAAAGTCTCGCCAGCTTAGGATGCCTGAAGTCTGTTGAACCATTAATATTATTTTATTTTGATCCGTGTTGTGGACAAACTTCCGGATATTGTTACATTGATAAACAATATTAAATTCGGTTGTATCATATTTTAAATTTGCTTCCGCTGTGAATAATAATATTGTGTTGTTTGACTATTACGTTGCCAACCACGTCACGATACTCCCCCACCGGGCCCACCGGTGACACGTGGAAATCAGGGTGTGACAGTTTCGTCACTGATTCTTTCTGAATGTTATTCCTCTTCTCTTGCTTAAATATTGTTTCTCAAACATCTCGTACATAAAGTAGGCAAAGTTAGGCACGAAGTAGGCAAGACAGCTTTCCTACTTTATAAAGTGCTAAAGCACTGGTCTAGGTTTTGTTCTACCATTTGAAGGTGTGAACACCTAGAGTTTATTTTTGTACAGTGATCATTAGCTTGGCCAGCAGAGTCCACCAGGATTTCTGTGCACTACAAGTCGTTATTACGTGGGCCCCCGTAATAATAAATTGTCTTGCACAGTTACCCCAATTTTCCCTCGTCCAAGCAGATGATCAATCAAGGAGGGGACACTTCTGTCCTTATACCTCTTGTCATGGAAAGGACCATTGCGTTGGTCCTCGCGCTAACACTCGTTGTTGTTATGCGCGATTAGGCACGATGATTAGATGGAATAGGAATAGAGAGAATTCCTAGTGGTTGGAGGGGCACCTTCGAGATGAATACTTCATCTTCCTTTTCTGGTCAAGTATGTCGTCAATCTTGCTTCACATAAGCCGCAGGGATCTCGTCCTGTTGATTAGGAATCTGTTCAAGGTTGTCATCTCTGCCTCGTCATCATCACCGTAGTTAGGCATCTTCACGATCCAGAGGGAAGAGCAGCCATCTCCTACGGAAGCAAGCTCAGCATCTTGTTTGGTAATTACTCCCAGCCATGAGCTTTGCAAAGGACGCGAGGTCGGTAGCTTCATCGTGCGAGTCACGTACAGTAATAGGAGTCGGAGCCGAAAGTATCTTATTCACGTCAATAATCATTCCGTACACTTATTTGTATGTATGTATGTATGTATATCAATAACAAATATGCTACTTAGCATAAACAAGCAATTTGATGCATTATATCACGTATAACTCTCGTTTTGGGGGGGGGGTCATTTTTCTAGTTGTCGATTCACGACAAAAACACTACTTGGTATTAGTGATCACCAAGGGTGTATTTTATTGTTGGTAAGTCTAACTCGTGAAGACTATGCCTTAATTGGCACCTTATCTTAAGGGTATTCCTCACTAATGTCCTTGCCTTGTCTCTTTTTGAAAAGTGTTTGACTCGTGGATCTTGTCGCTTATGTGAATGCAATGAAAACCTTTTCCTAAAATGTTTTTATGAAAGAAATCTAGTGATTGTAGTCTAGACTCGAGAAAGAATCCTAGTTCACAACAATCGAAGCTCTGATACCAAACTGTCACACCCTGTCTTTTGCGGAAGCGTACGATGTGTGACTAGTTTGTTATCATTGCATTCAATCATAATAAACAACTACAAGATTAAAACGATGTTCATCCATTCAGAAAGTTTTGAGTATTACAAACACTTAATTACTTAAGTTTTAAAACACACCCTTCATCTAGGTTACAATTCAACAAAAGTGGATGACATCTAAGCTTGTAGTCTACTTCTAGTTACGACACTTGCGCCCAAGATCCATCTTGTCACCTGAAATACATGTAATTTTGGAAAACATCAACATAAAGTTGAGCGAGTTCATGCGTTCTGTATATCTTGTATGAAAACATAGTTTGTATTTTGTACAAATCAAGTATTCCTATATAAATCAAGTTTTCTTGTGTACCCCACGTACTAAATGATTGTTTATACAAGGACATTAAGGCATGTGAGGACATAGGGAGCATTAGTATTTTCTCCTTCAAGGCATGTGAGGACATAGGGAGCATTAGTATTTTCTCCCTCAAGGCATGTGAGGACATAGGACACATTAGTTTTGGCTCCTTTAACTGTGTCGATTACCCTCGACTGTGTCGATTTCCCTTGACTGTGTCGATTACCCTCGATTGTGTCGATTAACCTCGACTGCGTCAATTTCCCTTGACTGTGTCGATTACCCACGACTGTGTCGATTAACCTCGACTGTGTCGATTTCCCTCGACTGGGACACCGAAGCACTCAAGAGGTCACATAAGGACCATGAGTGGGGCTCGGCCGTACCCATTAGATCTAACCCTCGTCCCTAATGAATGTTTTAATGAATGTTTCAATGAATGGTTCGATGAATGTTTCAATGGCATTTCAATTTCTAGTCTATGCTCACATGATCTAGTATTTCATAGGCACTTCATACCGTTTAAGTATTTGTACATGTATTTCATCCCCGGGAGTTGTGAAACCAAAAATAGTTGAAGAAAATGGGGAGCATGAACTCACAACTTTGCGTTCCTTGCGTCGTAAACTTCACCGGATTTGCTTAATTAACGTCGTGGCCTATACGTGTTTTCTTAACGTTAGTCACTAAACTTGTATCGTATAAGTACAAGTCACTGTCTTTTATGTATATGTTTTCTTGTGTTAAAAATAATTCATATTTTTAACTAAGTGTCTTACTTATTTTATTTTCTCAAAAATAAATATAAATTTCTTGTATTTTGCACTTTGCACCCGAGTTATGTATCTTGTATGTTGTATGTGTATTTTTGTTACAAAAAGTATGGCGAGGTTTGTAATTTAAAATCATAGTTTAGAACGCACTAGCAAACATTTGTCTAGCAAATATTCGCTAAGTGTTAGGATTTTCAGAAAATTTCGCCATAGTCTCCTTTGTAAATGGAGGTGTCCACGCTAAGTAGTATATCATTTTCTTTAACAAATAACACGTTAGATCGTCCTCCAATAATCAACCCGACATTCTGACAAGCGGGATACTACTTTTGTCGTTTCAGTTTTAATATATAAAACTGGACTGTTTTCAGACATTTTAATAAAATGGTTATCTTATTCCAAAAATTCCCAAATTTTTACAGAATGTCTTATACAAATCAAAAATTATTTTGTAAAAATATCGGGGTCTAGTTCATTATCAGTATTTTATAGAAAATCATTTACCGAACTGCGATCAGATTTGTTATTTTCTGACCCCACCCTACGGAATAATTTGTTTAAAATTCATCGTAAGTCCGTTTTACGAAATTCCAGTTGGAGGGTCACACTGACATCAGTGATCATCTACTGTATAAATTTTGGGGGCTGGTTCTACCCAGTTTTCAAGTTATGATGAAAAATATAACACATATTTTCAGCAGAAAAATGCAGCTTGAGCTGCTGTTACGAAATGACCCTTTAAAAATAGTAAACGACTTTGAAAAATTACGATTACAGTGCCATTTGATCTGTTTTTCGAAAATACATAATTTAGGCTTCAGAAATTCTGTTTTTCGATTTATTAAGGTCTGTTTACAGCTGTTTGAAGTCAGCTGAAAATGCAATTCAGCATGTCTTTTTCTAGTTAAATCGTTACTAAATCGTATTAACAAATGTCCGAACAACGGGTTTATCAAGAAACCAACGATCAAGTATCATGTATGATTTAACCCAACCCTCAATCAACAAGATTTCATCTTCATATAATCTTTTATGTTCAAGTTTCAAGTAAAGTTTTCATATTCATCATCTTAGTGTTCTTGTTACTTTAGTGTTTAACATAAGCATCATACTACAAATTTTAGCCATAAAAATGAGATGATCAAAGGTTAAACAAGAGCTTACTACTAGCTTAAAGCTAGGGATGATTCTCTAGCCTAAAGTGATAAAAACAGTAGTAATGTGCATAATACCGCACATACCGGCTGTAATTTAGTGATTACATTAACTTAATCCCTGTAATTATAACCTTGAAAATATTCATGCTTTTGAAAGTAATTTGATAAAAAGAGAATGACTCACATTATAAGCATGCAGATTCATACGGCTAAAGTTTAGTCTACAGATAAGCCTTGATATATTGCAGATTTATACAGGCAGGGTTTAGCCTATTGATTAGTCTTGTAACCTATTGCACACGAACTTGGTAAATAACTAATACAGCATTTACGATAACTCACGAGATTAAAACCCTCACAACGAATGACAAAGTGCAACACTTAAATATCCATCGGATTCACAACGAATGACAAAGTATTCCCCGAGTTCGGGTGGTACTCAAACATCCTGTCGGAATCACGACTAATGACAAAGCATAACCCAAGTTTGACCAGCACTTAAACATCCATTGGATATTTTTAATCAATCGGACATTGAATCGTAGCAGCGATCGAGTTAATACCCGGTATCGTATCAGAATTCGAGCTAGTGTGTGTTTTTGGTAGTAATCAGATGATAACTCAGCGTACGGATTGAGTTTTTACGTCGAACGAACGCCAGAAATCAAGTGCCAATGCCTGCTATTTATACATAAATTTGACCTGGCTTACGGACCGTAAGCCATATCCCTTACGGTCCGTAAGGGACACCTGTTCTCCATAGGGTAGCCACGTTCTGGACTAGCCTTGCTGACTTGACTGTTTCTCAAATTTCGTTTTTGACAGCGAGATTTCAAGATAATCGTAACTAGGGTTTTACCCCCCCTGAGTTTTAGGGGCCCTGATCCTGATTCTGATTGTTCTGAAAATTTTAGGGTTTGTGCAGAATTACTTGGGAGTCTCAATTAGGGTTTCTTATTGAACTAAATATAATAAATAATAGTTTTGGTGAGAGTTGTTACATTCTCCCCACCTTAATAAAAATATCGTACTCGAGATTTACTGGAATAAGTGAGGATACTTTCGCTTTATTTCTGATTCCAGCTCCCAAGTGTATTCAGCTCCTCTCTTTGAATCCCACTTTACTTTAACTAGCACTAGTCGTTTGTGCTTGAGAAATTTCACTTTTCTGTCTTCTATCTGAAGAGGTTTCTCTACAAATTTTTAAATTTTTTTCGTTTACCTATATATCTTGGAGAGGTACTACCAAAGATTCGTCTGATAGACATTTCTTGAGATTGGATACATGAAATACATCATGTACCCCAGCTAACTCCCCTGGTAGTTGTAAACGATAAGCAACTGGTTCTATACGTTGGATTACTGAAAATGGTCCTACGTATATGGGATTTAGCTTTCCTTTCTTACCGAATCGAATAACTTCTTTCCAAGGAGAAACTTTCAACAGTACTCTTTCTCCAACTTGGAATTCTAATAGCTTACGTCGATTGTCGGCATAGCTCTTTTGACGATCGCGAGCTGTCTTCAATCTTTCCTTGATTTGTGTAATCTTGTCGGTCGTCTCTTGTACTATTTCAGGACCTGACAATTGACTTTCTCCTATCACTTTCTTCCATATAGTGCCTCGAATGGGGCAGTTTCAATACTTGAATGATAACTATTGTTATAGGAGAATTTGATCAGAGGTAAATGATCATCCCAATTTCCACCAAAATCTATCACACATGCTCGGAGCATGTCTTCTAGAGTTTGGATTGTCCTTTTACTTTGCCCGTCTGATTGGGGATGATATGCAGTGCTTAAGTTTAGTCGAGTTCCCATTGCTTGCTGGAACTAGTCCAGAAATGAGAAGTAAAACGACTATCCCTATCCGAAACAATGGAGAGTGGAACTCCATGTAAGGATACAACTTCATCTACATACAACTTTGCCAATCTTTCCATGCTAAAAGTTTCCTTCATAGGTAGAAAGTGAGCAGATTTGGTTAATCGATCCACAATTACCCAAATCGCGTCATTACCTTTTCTGGTTTTGGGTAACTTAGTAACAAAATCCATTGTTATGAGTTCCCATTTCCATACAGGCATTTCTAACTGTTGCAGTAGACCTGAAGGTTTCTGATGTTCTGCCTTAACTTGTGAACAAGTAAGACACTTAGAAACATATCTAGCTATATCCTTCTTCATGCCTATTCACCAGAAATTATTTCTTAAATCTTGGTACATCTTATTATTTCCAGGGTGTATGGTATATCTAGATTTATGAGCTTCCTCAAAAATCTTATTTCTTAATTCTCCTTGCTTAGGTACCCAAATTCTTCTTTTGTGGAATCTCTAAATTCCATCAGCTCCTTGTTCTAATTCTTTTATTCGTCCTTTCATTCCTTCAGCATCATCCTTGATTGCTATTTCTTGAAAATGTTTTAGTTGTTCCATTAAATCTAACTGTAGATTTAATCTAAGAGCCTGAACCCGTCGTTGTTTCTCATGACATTTACGACTTAAGGCATCTGCAACTACATTTGCCTTTCCTTCGTTATATTGAATATCACAGTCGTAATTACTTAGGATTTCCATCCATCTTCTTTGCCTCATCTTTAACTCTTTTGCCCAAATATATATCTTAAACTTTTATGATCTGTATAGACGGTAAATTTACTTCCATACAGATAATGTCTCCAAATCTTAAGAGCAAAAATTACGGCTCCTAATTCTAAATCATGAGTCGTATAGTTTTCTTCGTGCTTTTTCAATTGTCTTGAAGCATACGCAATTACCTTCTTGCGTTGCATCAGCACACATCCAAATCCTAATTTTGAAGCATCACAATATACTTCAAAATCTTCAGTTCCTTCTGGTAAGGCTAAGATTGGAGCATTGGTTAGTTTCTGTTTCAAGATTCTAAAAGCTTCTTCTTGTTTAGGTCCCCAATCAAACTTAACTGCTTTACAGGTTAGCTTAGTTAATGGTACAGCTATCTTGGAAAAATCCTTAATAAACCGTCTATAGTAGCCAGCTAAACTTATAAAACTTCTAATTTCCATTGCGGATTGTGGAACCTTCCATTTGGTAATTGCTTCTATCTTAGCAGGATCTACATGAATACCTTCGTGATTCACCATGTGGCCTAAGAATTGTACTTCTTGCAACCAAAATTTCACACTTCGAGAATTTGGCGTACAGCTTTTCTTTTCTTAACAAAGTTAAGAGTACATGCAAGTGCTGTCGTCCTGACTTTTGGAATAAATAAGTATATCGTCTATGAAGACAATTACAAATTTATCCAAGTATGGTTTACAGATTCTATTCATCATGTCCATGAATGCAGCAGGAGCATTCGTTAACCCAAAGGGCATGACTGTAAACTCGTAATGACCATACCTAGTCCTGAAAGCAGTTTTAGGTATGTCTTCCTCTTGTACTTTCAATTGATGATATCCGAAACGTAAGACGATCTTAGAAAAATATCTAGCTCCTTGAAGTTGATCGAATAGATCATCAATCCTAGGTAATGGGTATCGATTCTTAATTGTAACCTTATTCAATTCTCTATAATCAATACACATTCTCATTGAACCATCCTTTTTCTTTACAAACAATACTGGCGCTCCCCAAGGAGATGAGCTAGGTTGTATGAATTTTTTTCTTAGTAATTCATCTAATTGATTTTTCAGTTCTAATATTTCGGTAGGAGCTAACTGATAAGATGCCTTGGCTATCGGTGTAGTTCCAGGAATTAGATGAATCCTAAATTCTACTTCCCTATCTGGTGGTAACCCTGGTAACTCTTCTGGGAATATTTCTGGATATTCTGAGACTACAGGAATCTCCTTACAGTATATAGTATATTTATTTATATATATATATATATATATAATATATAATTAAAATATGATGACTTTAATTTATATACATTAACAAGTTATTATCATGGTTGGATATTGGGTAGTGCTGCCTTGTTTAAGCATAGGTGATCAGTCAATGCCTAACTAAGGCTAGGCTAACCAATACATGCCCCTGACAATAACCTTAGAATTAAAAATAATACTAACACTACTATTATTATTAAAAATTAATTATCACTAATAAATAACTAAACATAAATTTAAATGAGAGTATACCTCAAACATAAATTTTTATACATATATATAAAAATATAAATTCGTTACCTCAATGGTTTAACAAAATTTATTGACTCGATATCAAAGAGTCATTGTTTTGCAATAATGCGGTTCATAGTGCAAAAAGCGGAATAATATTTGAGTTTGGATAAAATAACGAATTAGAATGAAGCCCTCTAGTGGTTTTCACAAATCAAATGAATCACAGGCGCAACAAACAGTGCATGTGTAACGTGTGGATTTATCAAGAAATAAAATAGATCAATATTCACTACTATAAAAGAAATCCTCATGGTATGATGACCAAAATAGAAATGCGAAGGATAACTTATTATATGGAGGGATCAGAATTTCAACGAAAGAAATATAAGAATTTTATCTGGAATTTCATGTGATAACCGTTGTTAAGTGACATTACCAAGGAATGTGAATAAAATGAAATAGGGAATTTGCAAAGATATGTGACTTCTTTTGCAGCGCCAATAATTATGATTCTGATTAAACTGTGCACCGATGGTTGTGGAATCTTGTTCCAACTTAAAGGGTTCTCGTTGCACGAGTTACGAGGTAGATGATCAAACGAAATAATGTTTGATATCGGAAAAGAGATTCCTGATAAAGAAATCTAGACACATATGCTTGTGCTTTATTCCTAATTGGCTTTTGGAATTTCTTATAGATATACATATCTATATACTCATATATTTCACATGCTATGATATACATACCCTTTATAAGGTCCATATATTTAACAGATTCATATTTCCAAACACCAGTCAAATATCAGATCATGATACTATTTAGGGAAATCTTGTCACTTGTTTGACATATTATATACCCCGTCTTATCCGGTTCGCGCCGGAGAGATAACCTTAGTATATCCGGACAAGCTGGAGAGTCTGCTACACCATACCCAGTCTTGCCGGAGAAAATTTTCTATTTCCCATAAATAGTATCCTTTCAAGATTTTTAAAAAGTGCCTCATTTATTAGGGCTTTTATCCAAAATCAAGGAAATTTGTATTCCCGTAACATATCTTATTCTAGACCAAGTAATATCAATAAGCAAGAATTAATAACAATTAAGTGCTATTGCCTGCAATGTTCTAATCGTCATTCTTATGGCATACCAAAATCCATCATACTTTATTTACACAAGTACTTAGCTTATCTCGAAGCTGATACTAAGGCATCTTTTCTTAAGTTCAAGTCTAAATGCTATCATGTGTGCTACCAGTTAATAGCAATCTCCTAACTCTTTTAGGTATTATTACAACACCTATAGGCTTAAAGCAGTGGCTCTGATACCACCTTCTGTCACGACCCCCGACCCACCCTGGACGGAATCGGAAGTCGCGAACAGCCAAGTGGTACCGGTGATTTAATTTGAAAAATATTGCGACAGAAATTTCATCAGGACCGTGAGTTAGGAAAATATCAGAGTTTAGAAACACCGGATTTTATTTATTAAATAGATGGGATAAACCCATGTTTTACAAAGGTAGCTTTAATAAGGGATAAACCCAATTACATAAAACAATATTTCTTATTTTTTATTCAATTAATAAAATAAGCCACTTCTCGATGCCTTTCAGTGCCGTATCCATCTCTTACTCCAATCTACTGTAATTACCTGAAACGCGTTTTAAAAAGGTTTTGTCAGCAGGAAATACTGGTGAGTTCATTCATTTTACTTAAAACATATTTGTTATAATTTACAGCATTAAGAGTTTTTACATTTGCTTCTTAAAGATTGGCAAAGACTTACTCACTGCAAAGTATAACTAGAAAACAGTGTTATAAATTACAGTATTAAGAGAGATTACAATGTTTCAGATATCAACCAACTACCCACAGTATTTGTCATCGACTCGTTTCGGTGACTGTGGTCATATTACTATTGAGTCTGTTCACCCAATAGTAACGAGTATCATTAATTAGGTTCGCCCACCTAAAGTGATAAAAACAGTAGTAATGTGCATAATACCCCACATACCGGCTGTAATTTGGTGATTACATAAACTTAATCCCTGTAATTATAACCTTGAAAATATTCATGCTTTTGAAAGTAATTTGATAAAAAGAGAATGACCCGCATTATAAGCATGCAGATTCACACGGCTAAAGTTTAGTCTACACATAAGCCTTGATATATTGCAGATTTATACAGGCAGGGTTTAGCCTATTGATTAGTCTTGTAACCTAGTGCACACAAACTTGGTAATTAACTAATACAGCATTTACGATAACTCACGAGATTAAAACCCTCACAACGAATGACAAAGTGCAACACTTAAACATCCATCGGATTCACAACGAATGACAGAGTATTCCCCGAGTTCGGGTGGTACTCAAACATCCTGTCGGAATCACGACTAATGACAAAGCATAACCCAAGTTTGAGCAGCACTTAAACATCCATTGGATATTTTTAATCAATCGGAAATTGAATCGTAGCACCGATCGAGTTAATACCCGGTATCATATCAGAATTCGAGCTAGTGTGTGTTTTTGGTAGTAATCAGACGATAACTCAGCGTACGAATTGAGTTTTTACGTTGAACGAACGCCAGAAATCAAGTGCCAATGCCTGCTATTTATACACAAATTTAACCTGGCTTACGGACCGTAAGCCGTATCCCTTACAGTCCGTAAGGGACACCTGTTCTCCATAGGGTAGCCACGTTCTGCACTAGCCTTGCTGACTTGACTGTTTCTCAAATTTCGTTTTTGACAGCAAGATTTCAAGATAATGTAACTAGGGTTTTACCCCCCCCCCCCCCCCCTGAGTTTTAGGGGCCCTGGTCCTGATTCTGATTATTCTGAAAATTTTAGGGTTTGTGCAGAATCACTTGGGTGTCTCAATTAGGGTTTCTTATTGAACTAAATATAATAATAAATAATAGTTTTGGTGAGAGTTGTTACATATGTAGTGGGTGTTAGGGTGTTCGGGGATCACGACTAGCCAAGAAATAAATAAATAATGTTTCAAGCAATATTTTTATGTTCCGGGTAATGTCCGGTTGTTTGGTCGGACACTGTTCTGTTAAATTGTTTAATTGTTCCGTAAGGTGTCCTTTTGTAACCCTTTTAATTCCCAACACTTAGGGAAATATTCAGGACAATAAAACGTAAATTCTGCATGATATTTATTTGTTTAAAAGCTGGTCAAAGCTGAATTTAATAAAATTCTGCACTTAAAGTAGGCTCTGGGTGCTTTTTAGTGCGTATTTTAGCTTTCGGAGCGTCTATATGTTAACCCTTGTATGTACTCTTGGGTTTTAGTGCATTCTTGACGTTGGACCTACACCTAGGTCTCAGTTCTAATGTCTGACTGTTTTCTGCAGTTCTGTTGACACAATGTGTCTTACCGGTGAGTTTACTAGTATTTCTGACGCAGTGCTCTTGTTAATGCACAAAGCATTATTTTGTAGTATAAAACGTGCGTGAATTCACTTGCGTGGAATTCAAAAATTTATTTGTCTGGTAAACCAGATCATGCACAGTCATTAAAGCACAAATTACTGTTCATTGGGTGTACGGAATGTACGGAAAAGTGACGGTTGTCACACTATGCTCTTGAAAATGGGCTATATAAAGAACCTTAGTTCATGTGTTCATATGCACATTTCACTTGCAAATTCAAAAGGACTTGTTTCTGGAGCTTGCATCAGTAGGTGAAGATTAACAAGTGTAGAAAAGACTGCTAGGAACTTTAGTAAGCCTCTAATTTCTTGTTTAGTTGTTTTAAATAACTTAATTACTCTAAAGTCAAACTTATCGTAAATTTAGTTTGACTTTCGTTTTAATTACATATGGTTTAACCACTGATCAAATTAAAAGTGGTTATAGAACCATATTAAGGTAGGTGATTAACCCTTAAAAGGGCACCTCCTAATTATCTAGTTTGACTAGTCAATTGTCGGGTCAAAGTAGTTTGACAAAAAGTCAAACTGGACAGAATGTTTGAAAATGATTAAAACTAATAAACCAGAGGTTCTAAATTATATTTTAACATTCTAATAACTTGGTAATTAATATTAAAACATGTTTTATCAGTCCTAACCCGACAATTAATAGTCTAAGGTCAGTTTATAACCGAAAGTCGCAAAAGCTTGACTTTTGCTTTGACTTTCAGTTCTGACCCGTTCAAGCTTAATTCTCCCATGTTTTAAGTTTCCATTAGGACCACATTGCTTAGTAGTATAACCCTCTGGAGTTATATTGCATGGTGCCTAGTGGTTTGAAATATATGCACTTGATCGTAATTATGCTTAATAATGCCATAAACGCCCTTTTTACATGCAACTGAGATTTTTAACAATGTGATTGGACTAACACCTTTGCTACTGATATTTAGACATGTCCTGAAAATTTGACATCAATTTGAGGTCTAGAATAGGAGTTATGCTCAATAGCGTAATTAAGGATCTTCTTAATATTTAAATGGCATAATTAACATAAAGCCTATCTAAACCCAATTTTTGATACCAAACTCGTTACCTACTGATGTAAAATAATATTTTGGGATTTTTGAAGATTTTTATTTATTTTTAGGCTGAGCATAAAATAGGTTTATAGCTTGATTTCGGTCATTGTCGGTTTTACCCTTTTCATGCATAAAATGAGTTTTACATAACTTTTCAATGCCAAACCTTTTGCTACTGGTTTTATATGAAAAATAAAATATTTTGAACCTTTCAAACTGATCAAAAACTCAGATTTCCTATTTTAACCCGAATACCCCTTTAAACCGATTTTTAAGCATTTTTAGCACTTAGTTTGGGTCAAAACTATTCTTGACATATAAAACTTATTGCCTGCTGATGTTTTAAGCTAATTTATATAATTATACAGTAAACCAAAGTTTTTTTTAAAACTCAGAAGTCTATTTTGACCTTTAAAGCCTATGTAAAATTTCCAAAATGCCCTTATGGGACTTAATTTGGTTTAAATTACTTTTTGGGCATATATGTTAACATCTTACTAATGTATTAACATATTTTGAGCATAATAACGATTAAGACCTGTATATAATTTATTTGGTCATCCGTTATGCGGTTACGCGATTCGGATCGGCCTATGTGACTAGTTTACATAAAATAGCCGAAACGGGTCAAACCTTATCATTAAATCCTCAATTTCCAGAATGTGTTTGGTTTACCCATACTATATAAGTATCCAAGCTTGTCGGGTCTAAATCACATTCTATTCTGGTCTCCGCTCAATCGAGCGTTTAGAACCGTAAGATTTCCTTCTAGCTAGCCGGTCTAAGTCCTTGACTAAATTAAAGACCCGTTAGCATCCTAATAGGTTAATAAACCTTCTATACAGATTAAATAGCTTCTGGTAGAAGGTGCCTTCAAAAAGCTTTAGGATCTTACTGCTAGCATCAGGTAAATACTTTTAACTTATTTTCCCTTATACGGGTTGGGATATGGTATTATAATAATACCACTTGGTCGGGTATGAGATCATTTAATCGGATTGTGATTTAATAAATCTGCATAACCCGTTTTAATCTGTTTTGTTTGATAACATAAACATTGGGGGTTAACGACCGTGTCCTGGATATCCTCGGCTCATTTAAGTTATTAATGGTCACGACCTAAGCACGGGGTGTAGGCATACACCTGACAGATGCAGATGCAAATGCTAAATATTAAATTACCCACAAGTTGGGGATAACTCCTTTGTGGGTTTTATAAGTGGTGAGTCGGTTAATCATGACCGGCTTCCAAACCGGCCCCATATGTATGACAAACATGTAAAACTGTATACAATATTTTATTAAAGATTGTCCCAAGTTATAAATAGTTTGTGCCTTGTGCACTTAAATCAATTTTCATAAATGTTTTTAAAAGAGTCAGTTAATTGTATTTACCAGTGTAAACTGGCGTATTTTCTTAAAGACTGATTTGACAGGTACCTCTCGTAATAGGCTGGAGCTATTAGGTGTCAATAGAGGATCTTGCAAATCCATAAGATACCTGGAGTATGTTATTTTTGTTTTTGTACTTTTATGATCCGCCTGTGGATCTTATTACATTCCAGTATGTATATTCATAAACTCGAACACTCAGACATTATGGTTTGTAATAGTTTATTCACCAAGCCTTCCGCTGTGCTATTATATTGTGTGTATTGACTATGATGATATCAACTACGTCACGATATTCCCCGCCGGGCCCACCGGTAATATGTGGAAATATCGTGGTGTGACACGGGACTTAAAATAAACTTGGTCGTACCCGAAAATATAAATCTTTATATTATAAATTTAAGGTCGGATATAAATGAGATGAAATAACTAAGAATAAATAACCTAGTTAATCACAAGTGTTGTAGTAATAAGGAAACTTGATTAAAACACCCTAAATGAAACTTGGGAAAAGTTGAGGGGCCAAAAGTGACAAAATTGAAAATGGTTTTTATTAATTAAAAACTTAAAAACCCAAAACACACACTTGGTGTGTGCTCTGGTCGCAGACAACAGGGGGCGACGAACAAGGTTCTTCAAGCTAACCCTAATCTACAAAATTTCTCAAATTGAAGGTCCAAATCAATCCCAAATCAAAATCCGAGCACGAATTAGTGATCTCCACTGAAAAAGGAGTCACAAGGTACGTAAATTTCTTGAGAAATCTCTAGTTGAATTTCTGAGTGAACCTAGAGAATTCAGAAATTGTTGATGCATGCTTGTTATATGGATGAAATAGGAATATTGTAGTGTTTGGGAGTAAACCCTAGACAATTAAATATTGAAATCATGCTTTGCTCAAGTAAATTCAGATTTTGTTGATGCTAAATTCATGTATGAGATGTTTTTAGGGTTTGGATTGCTAAAAAATAGTGTGATAATGTCAAGAACATGCTTTAATTGAAAGCTGAATTTAAACAGCTCCTGATCAGAATTTACAGCCGACTTGTATTGGTTGTAACATGGACGAAACATTATAAAAACATGTGTTTCTTGAGTCGAAAAATGTAATTCCAGGAAATATCTTTAAAACCCCACTGGAATCGCATTTTTTTTCGACAAAAATTGAGCGTTTTATGAATTTTTCCGTATCGAAGGTGCAAGCTGCGTTTTCTGGCAGAATTTGCAGCCCATTACGAATGTCATAACTCAATTTAGGTATTTAGTTATGACCTCATGTTGGTGCAGTCATATGTCGTCTTCGTCTTATGTCGAGTCTTGAGTTCAGTGCGAATCTAATCAAGTTTGAGAGTTTCGCTTGAAAGAATTAGGTTTCGCTTGAAGCATGTTCAAGCGAAATCATGAGTATGAGATTTCGCTTGAAGCATGTCCAAGCGAAATCTAAACACTATATATAGTGTTGTTGACTTGTCATTTGTAACATTTTTCCAGAACAAGATACCGAGGTGCTGCCGGTTTTCCTTTCGATTGTAAACTGTGTCAAATCAATATATAAGGAGATTAAAGTGTGAAACAAGCTGTTTACAGATCCGTTTCTCTGTTTCCGCCTTTGAAACGGACTAGAACTCTTCCAAACGACTCGTTTAGGTCGGAATCCGATCCTACAATTGGTATCAGAGCCAAGGAGGAAGAGTTCACACAAATTCAGCCACAAATTCTGTTTTTCTACATCTTCTTTTCAAATCGAACAACTTTTTACGGATAAAATAGCTTCAAATTCTCACAAATTGTGCGAAAACATATTTTAACAAAGCCTTGAAAGTTTCAGAATGTAATTCGGTCATTTACACGTTCATTTGGACCAAAATCAGTTCGTTATTGATGATGTCATAGATTTTGCTTGAGATCTGTGTTCGATTTCGCTTGAAATTTCAAGCGACACTTATCATTTCGCTTCAAGGTCTTCGCTTCAAGGTTCTCTCTTCAGGAAGTTTCGCTTGAAATATTTCGCTTCAAGTATTTCGCTTCAAAGATGATCTAGGTTCGCTTCAAAGGTTTTCGCTTCAAAGCTTAGGTTGTTGATTTCGCTTGAGAGTGAAACTGATTTGGTGATTTCGTTTGAAAAGATTTGACTTGAGATTTCGCTTGAGTGTATAATCTGATTTCGCTTTAAGAACTTATCTCAATTGAAAGGTTTCGCTTGAACTGTGATTGACTTGGTGATTTCGCTTGAACTCACTGTTGTGTGAAATTTTTGAATTCCGAAAAATGGACGAAGATTTTTACAACGCATTCGCTACTCCGGTTACCCCAATCAGCCTTGCACAAAACACGATGTTGGAAAACGAAACGGGCACGATGCAAAAGCCGCCTAAACTAATGAACATTGAGGAATACAAGGGTTGGGAAGGTCGTTTTGAGAATTGGGTGCAAGCAAACTATCTTGATGCATGGGAATGTGTTGAGACAAAATATATTCGACCGACGAATGATGATGAAGAAGTGGTTCCGATTAAAGATCTAACCGCCGATGCTAGAAAGAAATACAAAGATGAGAAAATGATGTTGAGTCTTCTACAACAAGCTGTGAAAGAAGACATCTTGGTGTTATTACAACATAACGGAACTTCCTACTCGATTTGGAAAGCTTTAAGATCAAAATTTGTTGGTAGTCAAGAAATGATAAAGAACAAGAAGTCACTTCTGAAGAAAGAGTTCGATCTGTTTCGTGGTTTGAAGAATGAAAACACAAGGCAGATCATTGAAAGATACTGCAATCTGCTAGCAAACATGAAGAGATTGAGTATTGAGAAAGACAACGAAGAGTTGATAGAAAAACTTGCTGATGCATTACCACATGAGACTTGGGGAACATATCTCATGATGCTTAGAAACAAAAAAGGTTTTAGCAGTTTGACACTCAGCAAGTTTATTGAGAAGTTGGAAGCTCAAGAGATGGAGCAACGAAAGATTATTCGAATGAAAGACTTCGATGGTGAACAGGATATTGGGTTGTATTACAAAGCAGGGGTGAATGAGAAGTCTACAAATGTATCTCCAAAAATAGAAACTGCTTACAATGCCAAGAATTCTCCTGGAAGTTCATCATCAGGATCAAACAGCAAAACAAATTTCACATCATTTCCGTCTTTCGATCCAAACATTACAGCAACAAAGAATGGCAAAAAGATTCAGTGCAACATTGTACTGAATTTGGAGAATGATGAAGACTATTCAGTAGAAATTGCTAAAAGCCATATGTCTTTATTGGGAACTGTTCTTGAATCTTATGGTAGTTTTGTTGCAGGTCGTATCGGGAATCCAATGCTGACAAAGGAAGATTACGACCAGATAGATGCTGAAGAAATGGAGTTGATGGACATAAAATGGTGCTTAGCCAGCGTGTTGAGGAGAGCTGAGAAATTCAAACAAATCACTGGAAGAGATGATCTTCGTGAGGCTGGTACTTCTACTTTAGGTTTTGACAAATCTAAAGTCACTTGTTTTCGTTGCAGGGAAAAAGGACACTTCAAGAGGGAGTGCAAAAACGGTGAAGCAAGTGGAGCTCAAAATCCGTTTAACAACAACAATGATTACTATCGAAAGGCCATCTACCATCAAGTTGCTCAGCAACCATCTCAACAACGTCAACATCAAGCATAAACTGCACATGGAAGGGATGTGATTGAAGATTCTGGAAAGAGAGCGTGTGCGGTGAATCAAGATTCTTTAAAGAGAGTTAATGGTAGTGCTTTGATAATAGATCAAGACGACGAAAAGTTACCTGAAGGATTTAGTTGGGAAAATTTCACATGGGATGATTATGTTCCTAATCAAGATACAGCTCACAAAGTTTTTGTAGCCCGAGTTGAAGAGGACAGTGATGATGATACTGGGTATTGGGCGAGAAAATTTGATGCTGATATGAAACTGATTGCTGAAAGTGATAGTGAAGATGAAAAAGTTAAAAAGAAGAAGAAAAAGGTCAAGACTCCAGTAAGTAGTGATGACGAAGAAATTCCTGTAATCAAACGGAAAGTAAAAGTTGAAGTTGCAAAGTTCAAAGTTGAAGATGAAGTTGATGCAAAGAAGATTCCAGTGAAGTGTGAAAACTGTGAAGCTGTGAAGAAGCAGAACAGTACACTAATCTATAATTTGAATAGTTTGAAGGAATCTTACGATGTACTGAACAAAGCAATGAATCAGTATAATCAAACAAGTGAAGAACAAGCTACAGCAATGAAAACACTTCAAGGAGCTTTTATGACAAAGCAAAAAGTGGTGAACAATTACATTGAGAAGTGTGCTGCTCTTGAACAGAAACTGGAACTGCAAAGGATCGAAACTGAAAGAGTAAATCGATTGTTGAAAAGTTACTCATGTACTTCTTATGTCATTGACAGGATTTATCCAACTGTTGAAGGAATGAAGGCATTTGAAGAGGATGAAGTAACTGAAGAAAAGAAGGATGATGGAAAAGAGACTGAAGAAAAGATTCTAGAAAAGAAGAACAAGAAGAAGAATGATACAAAGAAAAAGACTGACAAGAAGGATTCTGGTAAGAAACAAGATGTCAGTTATAACAAATGTCCACCCCCGCTAGAAAATGGATATTTGCCCAGGAATCCAAATCAGGAAAGAGTCAAAAAAGCAACAAATTTACAGTGGGAGTCGGAGTCATCAGTCAATTTGCCAGAAAATATTGATGTTGTGTTTACATCATCTGACACTGATCATGAGTCCGAGTTAATTAAGAAAGTTGTGGATCAGGTGTTGGATAAAGATGAAACTGAGGAGTCAAAGTCAGAGTCAGAGTCAAAGTCTGGTTCTGAAAGTTCGAGTTTGACGGTCAATAGTCAAAATTCTTCAGTTAAAAGGATTTACAACAAAGAATTCCTGTTATCGAAATCTAATTTGAGTGACGAAACATTCAAAGTTGCATATACATTGAATGATTCTGACAAATTATATTCTGATGAGGAATTTCCACTAAGAGGTGTTAAAACTGAGATGATAAAAAAGGTTTTCAAACTAACAGAAATCAATATTTCTGAATTAAAAGATGTAAATCTTATTGATAAACCTAAAAAATACACCTCAAGAGTACAACAAAGATTAAACAAGAAAAAAGGTTACAGTTCTGGTTCTGGTTTTCACAAGAAACCAAACCCTAACCGTAATTTCAAAAAGAAAGGTCTTGGTTTTACTCCAACAGAAAAACAGAAAAATGAAACATATGTTCGTGATTTTAAAGCAAAGATGACATTTGTTTCAGGTACATCAAGAGATGAGGAAGAAAAGGAAAGGTTTTGGAGGCAGTCGAATAGTAAATTCCTTGCAAAGAAGCAAGAAGAGATGAAAGAAATGAGAACCTGTTTCCAATGCAACACTGTTGGACACATTGCCAGAGATTGTTCTAAGGCAATATCATCAAAACAGGGAGTTTTTCGTAAACTAAAAGAGAAAGTTGTTAAGTTTGAACCGCCAATTGACCGAACCAAATTATTCAAAAATTCTATTTTTGAAATTGGTGAAAGTTCAAACAGATTTTACAAGAAGAAAGCAAATCTTGACACTCAGAAATGGGTTGTTAAGAAATTGGTTGATAGTTCTAGCGATGAATCTGATTCCATAAAATCAGAGGAGCCACAGGTTGAGTTAAAATTGAAAACTTCAGTTCCTCAAATGGATGATGTTCATTTTTCACCATTGAAGGATGAAAATTTTAAGAAGAAAATTGGTAAAGTTGAGATATCAAATCAATTTTATGATGATAACAAGGTTTTTGATGTTGATAAGGCCTTTAACCCCACTGTGAAACACATTTTTGGTAAAATGATTGATCGAAAAGTCAAAGGGGTTAAAGAATTTTACGAGAAGAAAATGCAGAAAGATAAAGTTGAACCATCCCTGGTTTGTGACTGGGATGGCTCATACTACGAACAGTAAGTCTGTGGACTTGCCGGAGATCCCAAGTTTATATCGTGGATCAGGAATCGGCATCATTCTTGTTAAGATAGATTTTGTGAAAGATTTTGATAGTGTTTGGATGTTTACAGGTTGTATGACTACGCCGGAGCTTCCAGGTTGGTAAGTGTGAAGCAGGAATCGGCATTTTGATTGGTAAAATGGTGATGTAGACGTAACATTCCTACAAGGGATATTGTGTTCTACATGTGGTAATTTTTACAATTGATATAGATGGTGCATACTTGCAAATGGTAAATCAAGGACATTAATTTGTACTTGATCTGCTACAAATGGTTAAGAATAGACAATGTAATGAACCACACCCCGAATCTATAAATGTTTATATCATCAAAACTTATTTTCCGGAAAAATCATTTTGATTAAAACAAACTTAAGTGTTTTGAAATCTAAATGAGAAAATAGTTTTGTGATAAGAGGGAGTTCTGATTGTTTATGCCAAGTGAATGGCGATTTGATGCGATTCAATATCAGTTGTCAAGTTTATTGTACAGTTTGTCATATTTTCTGTATAGTTGTTTTCAAATTTCCTAAAATGTGTTTGCATTTTAGGGGGAGTAAAATTTTTCAGAAAATCCAAAAACATTTGAAAATTTGAAAAAGACAAAAACATGATAAAATTCAAAAATGAGTTTTGTTGCATATAGAGGAAATGATAGTACATCAGTGGACTATCACAACATGCTAAAGAAATGTAAAGTAAAAATGTGATAAACAATCTTACTGTGGATATGTCAGTAGGTTTTTGCACATTTAGTAGATTGTGACGAGATATAAACCTAAATTTCAAACTTGCTTGTTCTGTGGGTTAACACAAACTTGGATATATAGGTAACCCCTGAAATCTTGTTTGAAAGGTCCCTTATTCTGAGATACTAGGTCTTTATGCTCAGTGATATCTGGGGTATTATCCCGGGACTTCTGATTTTGCGGAAGCAATGGCCTAGTCCCCGGAGAATACTTTCTGCTTGCTTGAAAAATAGCATCACCCTCAGCTAAAAAAATGATGAAACATTGAAAAATGCTAATCATGGCTGTTGTAATTCAAAAGATCCTCTAAAGGGGACACACCTAAAAGTCAACTAGGCTCTCTGCTGAACGGAAGTTCTGACCTGAGCTATCACGGTTGCATAATTTATTCCCCTTACAGATATCATCTGTGGTATACTCACCTGTAAGACTGAATATTGGGATCTGGATACGGGAGTATATTCAAGTAGTGGGACACACGGATAAGTTTAAGTTGCTTAAAACATTAATATCGTATCTCGGATCAATTGAACTTTGTGTGAAAATTTAAGTGGACAAACATACTGACAATCTAGGTAAATTGTTTAGAACTTAATATGAAATGAAGCTTAACGGTGTTAGTGATCTGTCTCAGAAACTGATATGATCCTCTTGCATAAACTCACAAAAATATTGTTTGTAAATATTTCTTTATTGCATTCCTTTACATTCAAAAAATTACAAAAAGATTTTAATGTGTTTTAGCATAAATTTTGAAAAATACAAAAAGATTTTCGACAACTGGTATTGAAAAGCTGATTTTCAAAGTTCCGAGTGCTACACATGATGAGTATGATTTGAGGGGGAGTTTGTGTTCAGAACTGATTATTTTTGTCAAAACTTCAAGTGGTTCATCAAATTGAAAGATCATTTTGATTAGATTTTTAGAGAAGAGTCTGAGTTAGTGAAAGTTTATATGTTTGAAATGTAAATTGTAAAATTTATTGTGAGGTAGAGTTTATGCAGGTTTAAAGATTGAGAAATGATGATTCTGAAAAGCCAAAATTGTGAAAGTCAGACAACGATCCTGAAGCAGATGATGCTGAAGAACTAAAGGAATGCCAGCACATTGAAAGGGGGAGTCTGTTGATGCTGATAGAAAGAGTGAAGCACAAAGACTGATAAAGACTGAAGATTGAGGAGACTCAACACTTAAGACTCGTCAACATCTGAGGGGGAGTCTGTTGGTGCAGTCATCTGTCGTCTTCGTCTTATGTCGAGTCTTGAGTTCAGTGCGAATCTAATCAAGTTTGAGAGTTTCGCTTGAAAGAATTAGGTTTCGCTTGAAGCATGTTCAAGCGAAATCATGAGTATGAGATTTCGCTTGAAGCATGTCCAAGCGAAATCTAAACACTATATATAGTGTTGTTGACTTGTCATTTGTAACATTTTTCCAGAACAAGATACCGAGGTGCTGCCGGTTTTCCTTTCGATTGTAAACTGTGTCAAATCAATATATAAGGAGATTAAAGTGTGAAACAAGCTGTTTACATATCCGTTTCTCTGTTTCCGCCTTTGAAACGGACTAGAACTCTTCCAAACGACTCGTTTAGGTCGGAATCCGATCCTACACCTCAAATTTTTACTGTAAAAATTTTTAAGTGATTAAAAAAATCGCCAATTGGAATTTCGTCAATCGGATAAACGAGGAATTTTAAATGTATTTTTCCGTAAGCTGCAGTCAGAAGTGACGAATCTGATTGCATCTTAGTAAATGAATTTTTACGAATTTTTGGTAAAGAGTTAGATCTTGGAATTTTAACACATGGCCTAACCCTCCGAGAGGTATGCAACATAAAAAAATCATAATTTTTGAAGACTTGTAAATAGGTTAAACAAGTCACCAAAAACAACCCATTTTCAGTGATATGAAATGCCAAAATGAAATCGCGGTCTACTTGGTTGTGTGTAAAACGTGATTATATTAAGTGTTCGGATGAATGCATAGAAATGTGTAGGGTGGAAGATCATATTAAATTATGGTTAATCTAATCACCTTGTAAACATTGGATAATAGTTTGGCGCTTAACAAGCTAGGTGGAAGCTTGTGGATGAAGTGGGTCAAACGGAGCGAGTACGGAAAGAAAAGCGTGGCATGAATGCAAGGTAAATGAATCTTACACCCTTTTATTTTAGAATGCGTAATGATTATAAAGGTTATGAAAGATGATAAGCTAATATTTGAAATGTGATGTTCTGACGTAAATTGAAATGGGTCGGAATAAGCGAAAGTGATGAAAACCATAATGAATGATAAAAAGGGGTAATATTGGGCATATAGGCCAAACGGGTTGAATGGTGGTGACAACGCCATTTGAAAATAGTGACTAATGTGGTTGTCAAGTCTTATATTGACAGGAGCGATTAGCAAATCGGATAATTGCGTCGCCATAGATTGTGTGATGATTAAAGCGAGGTATAAATCGGGTCTATTAGTTGACCCGGGCCAGGTACACATATATAGACTTATAGTTAAAAGTGCAATTTTTGGTTAAATAATTAGTTAAAGTCCTTTGTCGTAAAAGAAGGGACTAAAGTTGACCAAAACACCCTTGAAGGGTAAATTGGGCAACGACCCTTAGAGGTCGTTTAGGAATATGTATTATAATTAGGTGAGCTTTTAATAAGTATAAAGGTTTTAAACATAGGCCTTTTTGGGTCAAATGCCTAGTAATGGGTCTTTTCCGTAAAACAATCAACCGAAGTGTAGAATCCGAAAAAAAATTGTTCAAATATACTAAGTCCACCACAAGAATAGTTGTGGTGGAATGTAAGTAGATAATACAAATGTGGGAAAAAGGATGGGTGAAAAGAATGAGTGTAATATAAACTTAAAAGTTCAAATTCTCTAAAAGGGTCGAATAATCATAAAAAGGGATTTATAAGCCTTAAGCTTATAAATCTGAATTTGATGTGAACAAGAAGATAAACGGGTCCGTAATTAAATTGCGGACGCGTAGGAAAAAGAATCACGCAAAACGGGTAAGTAGAATGTAAGTTATGCCCTTTTAACCCGGTAAATATTAGGATTTAAACAAATAAACCTAATATTAAATAAAAGTTGAACGAAAACTTTTGAAAAACAAAATGTTTATAAACAGCCCGAGATAACGGAACTTAAAATAAACTGGGTCGTACCCGAAAATATAAATCTTTATTTTATAAATTTAAGGTCGGATATAAATGAGATGAAATAACTAGGAATAAATAACCTAGTTAATCACAAGTGTTGTAGTAATAAGGAAACTTGATTAAAAACCCCTGAATGAAACTTGGGAAAAGTTGAAGGGCCAAAAGTGACAAAATTGAAAATTGTTTTTATTAATTAAAAACTTAAAAACCCAAAACACACACTTGGTGTGTGCTCTGGTCGCAGACAACAGGGGGCGACGAACAAGGTTCTTCAAGCTAACCCTAATCTACAAAATTTCTCAAGTTGAAGGTCCAAATCAATCCCAAATCAA
Organism: Helianthus tuberosus; assembly: GCA_030545235.1. Lineage (NCBI taxonomy): Eukaryota > Viridiplantae > Streptophyta > Magnoliopsida > Asterales > Asteraceae > Helianthus > Helianthus tuberosus. The sequence goes on along the minus strand of JARYGA010012611.1, from coordinate 566 downwards.
AATCCGAGCACGAATTAGTGATCTCCACTGAAAAAGGAGTCACAAGGTATGTAAATTTCATGAGAAATCTCTAGTTAAATTTCTGAGTGAACCTAGAGAATTCAGAAATTGTTGATGCATGCTTGTTATATGGATGAAATAGGAACATTGTAGTGTTTAGGAGTAAACCCTAGACAAGTATATATTGAAATCATGCTTAGCTCAAGTAAATTCAGATTTTGTTGATGCTAAATTCATGTATGAGAAGCTTTTAGGGTTTTGATTTCTAAAAAATAGTGTTATGATGTCAAGAACATGCTTTAATTGAAAGCTGAATTCAAACAGCTCCTGATTAGAATTTACAGCCGACTTGTATTGGCTGTAACATGGACAAAACTTGATAAAAACATGTGTTTCTTGAGTCTAAAATGTAATTCCAGGAAATATCTTTAAAACCCCACTGGAATCGCATTTTTTCGACGAAAATTGAGCGTTTTATGAAATTTTCCGTATCGTAGCTTCAAGCTGCGTTTTCTGGCAGAATTTGCAGCCCATTACGAATGTCATAACTCAATTTAGGAATTTAG
>JARYGA010012610.1:0-36000 GCA_030545235.1 Helianthus tuberosus | reverse complement strand
AGACCCAATGTTGTTATCAATGAGATAAAGAGATTCCAGGATGCACGTTACGTATCGCCCCCAGAGGCAATGTGGCGTATTTTTTCTTTCCCTCTTTCTCAAATCCACCCTGCTGTTTTAGCTTTACAACTTCATCTCCCGAATAAGCATATGGTTAGATTTAGAGAGGATGATATCATGTCTAACATTGTTGATAGGGAAAGAGATAAGAGAACCATGCTAACAACATTTTTCCTTAAAAATAGAGCGGATGAAACAAAACCGAAATATTTGTATAAAGATTTCCCGAAACACTTCACATGGAATGGAGCCACACGCACTTGGAAGCCTCGTATACTTAAGCCACAAAGAGGTCGTATTGTTTCTGCTAATCCAGCTGAAGGAGAACGGTACTACTTACGCCTACTTTTGTCAAATGTCAAAGGACCTACTTCTTTTGAAGATCTTTGCACGTTTAATGGGGTTACATACGCGACATTTCGAAAAGCAGCGCTTGAGATAGGCCTAATAGAGAACGATGATAGTTTGTCACAATGTCTCAGAGAAGCTTCTCTATTTCAGTTTCCCAATGCTCTTAGAAGGTTATTCGCAACCATAATGATTTTCTGCGAGCTTGGGGATATTCGTAAATTGTGGAATGAGCACTTTAATGCAATGTCTGAAGATCATCAATTACATTGTCAAAGTGTGGAACGCGTTCAGAATATGGTTCTTACTGACATTAGGGCCATCCTACAGTCCATGGGTAAAAATCTCACTGATTTTGATCTTCCGAACCTCACAGAAGACGACTTACAATATGGTATTCACCGTGAAGTACAAGAGGAGTACGGGATTGTTGTGGAAGTTGAAGACTTGTGTGCCAAAGATGAGCTTAATTCAGACCAAAAATTAATTTTTGATGAGATCATGACACATGTGGATAATGACCGTCCATGTGTTTTCTTTATAGACGGTCCAGGTGGAACGGGAAAGACATTTTTGTACAAATCTTTGCTAGCTCAAGTCCGTTCGCGTGGTCTTATTGCTCTAGCGACCGCTTCATCAGGGGCTGCAGCTAATAATATGCCAGGAGGAAGAACGGCTCACTCGAGATTCAAGATTCCCATTTGTGTTACTAATAATTCAATGTGCAACATAAAAAAACAAAGTGGTGTAGCTGAATTAATAAGGTCATCCAAATTAATCATATGGGATGAGGCATCAATGGCAAAACGACAAGCAATAGAAGCAGTCGATCGAACATTGCAAGACATTATAGGCGTTACTCTGCCATTTGGTGGCAAGATAATGGTAATGGGAGGTGATTTTAGACAGGTGTTGCCGGTTATTAAACGGGGAACTAGAGCACAGATTGTAGACTCTAGCCTACGAATGTCACCTCTTTGGTCTATTACGAAAAAGATGAGGTTGACAATAAACATGAGAGCGCTAAATGATCCTTGGTATTGTGGTTTTCTCTTAAGAGTAGGTGATGGAACTGAACAATCAATAGAAGGAAGCTATATCCACATACCCGACAATATGACAATTCCATGCACTCACAGACAAAACTCTATAACAGAATTGATCAATGCTGTTTTTCCGTCGCTTCAAAACAATGTACATTCTTCTGATTATATAATCTCAAGAGCGATATTGACCACTAAAAATGAAAGTGTTGACGAGATTAATGATAAAATGATTGACATGTTTCAAGGGGAGGAAAAGGTTTACTAAAGTTTTGATGAAGCTGAAGACGACCACCACAACTACTATCCAACTGAGTTCTTAAACTCACTAACTGTTAGTGGTTTGCCGCCTCATAAACTTCGTTTAAAAATAGGTTGCCCCATAATATTGTTAAGGAATATCGATCCGTCCCATGGTCTATGTAATGGCACAAGATTGAAATGTAGAGGTTTCCAACGCAATGTTATTGATGCAGAGATAGCTGTCGGACAACATACGGGGAAGAGAGTGTTTTTGCCAAGAATACCTCTATGTCTTTCTGAGGACGACATGTTCCCGTTCAAGCTAAAAAGAAATCAGTTTCCAATTCGCCTCAGCTTTGCCATGACAATAAACAAAGCTCAGGGCCAAACAATTCCCAATGTTGGTGTTTTCCTCCCAGATTCTGTATTTTCGCATGGTCAACTTTATGTGGCGTTATCAAGAGGAATATCACGGAAAAATACAAAAGTATTAGTACACCCTGCCAAAGATTTCAAACAACCCGGGGTATACACCTCAAATGTTGTCTATCGGGAGGTGTTACTTGATGGATGAACTCCTTCACAATCAAAACCTAAGGATTTTTAATGCATTTTGTGGTTCAAGAAATTACATTTCAAATAAATTTTTATAACACATTTAATAGTTCACACACTTTCGTCACTTTCACTCACTTGTTCATTATTCCCTTGTACAGAAATTAGGAACTTCTTATGGATGGCACAAGGAACAAAATGGAAGATGTCGTAGGTATCTATACCATACATTTAAAATACCATGCAACTGTTTGACGCCTAGATTTTTATTTTTAAACTGTTATGTTTATAACTGTTACTTTCGTATTATTGTGTGTTTATTGAGATGCAATAATTGTTTTCGTACATACCTCATACCTTTTATCCAGATTATTATTTATTTGACACATGTAAGAATACTATTTGACATGTGTAAAAATACGATTTCAGTAAACCTTCGAAACCGGTTAAATCTCCCCTCCGGCCATGAAAATATTGCCTAACTTTTTTGTTCCCGCTGCAACGCGCGGGTTCCCCACTAGTCTTTTAGGATGTGGTTACAAAAAGTTTAAGGCAAGTGGTAACCAAACAAGACCATAGAATAGTAATGATCATTTTCATTTTTAATCCATTCCATTACCTCGTCTATTTCATTCCCTCGTCAATTCCATTATCCCGTAACAAGTAGACCCTAAATCTATATACATATGCGAACGACGATGATGGTAATCTGGAAAACATAATTGGGGGTTTGAATTTGAGATTTGGGAATTTTTTGAAATATTAGGTTAGTAATAGGGTTAAATGGGATCCAATTCATAATCGGTTTTTAACCTGATTGATAAACCCGGCCCTGCATTAATATTAGAATCATAGGTCACGTGTTCAAGGTTGCCACTTGCCACCGGCACACTGTGATTGTGTGGTTCCTTTCCTTTTAAAAATATGTACTGCACTTGGGCTGCTGGTTTGAGCCCAGCAACAGCTATCTGTCGTGGCAAAATGGCCACTTGATTTCCTGTTTTCAGCCCATGTACATATAGCAGGCCCAAATTGTATAGCAGGCCCAAAACTGTTGACCAAGACAATTGGTTGAAATGCCTATAATACGTATCCTTCTTTCTGTCCACTCGTTTCTTATCTCCACTCAGACCACTCCCATCTTATCATCTCCACTTGTGTCTTGCTTACTTACATTCATAGCACACAGATTACACACCAACTACTCTCATTCCAGTTTCCAGTTTCAAGTAAACCTCTTCACCGTTAACAATGGCAGAAGCTCTTCTCAATGTCATCTTTGACAAGCTAACCGATGAAGCCTTCAATATATTTGCTCGCTCTCAGGAGATTGATTCTAAGCTCAATGACCTGAAGATCACACTGACCCAAATTAAAGCTTTGCTTAATGATGCTTCTCAAAAGGAAATAACCAATGAATCTGTTGGACTATGGCTGAATAGTCTCCAACAGTTGGCTTACGATATCGATGACGTACTCGACGATGTGGCTACCGATGCTATACATCGTGAGCTGACACAGGAATCAGGATCAGTCATCAGCAAGGTAAGAAAGCTCATGGTCCCAAGTTTCTTCACAAAATTCTCACCAAGTCAAAGTTTGCATCACAAGTTAGATAGTATTACCACCAAGTTACAACAACTAGAAAAACAAAAGTCTGATCTGGGTTTCATTGTGAAAGATGAAAGGCCCAAAAGTACTAGTAGAAGAAACGAAACATCTTTGCTAGAATCTGAAGTTGTTGGGCGAGAAAGTGAGAAAGAGAAATTGCTCAACAAGTTGTTGCAGGATGGGCCATCTAAGGAAAACTTCAGTGTCTTACCCATAGTCGGTATGGGTGGGGTTGGTAAGACCACTCTAGCTAGATTCTTGTATAATGATACACAAGTGAAGGGTCGGTTTGAACTCCATGCATGGGTTTGTGTCTCTGATGATTTTGATATCTCTAAGATAACCAAAACCATCTTTCAAGCTGTGTCCAACGGAAACAAGGAATTTGAAGATCTAAATCAGCTTCAACTGGCTCTTAAAGAGAAACTTAAGGAAAACAATGAAGTTGAAGATCTAAATCAGCTTCAACTGGCTCTTAAAGAGAAACTTAAGGACAAACGATTTCTACTAGTGCTAGATGATGTGTGGAGTGAAAACTTTAACGATTGGGAAACCCTAGTGCTCCCATTTCATTCAGGGGCTCGTGGAAGTAAGGTAATCATGACATCTCGCAAGGAGCAATTGCTTAAGATGCTAGGTTTTGATAATCTAGACCATCTTGAAACTTTGTCATCTGAAGATGCTTTGTCTTTATTTGCTTTACATGCATTGGGTGTAGACAACTTTGATTCACACCCGACACTCAGACCTAAGGGTGAGCGTATTGTGGAAAAGTGTGGTCGGTTGCCATTGGCTTTAAAGGCAATTGGTAGGCTATTGAGAACTCATACAGATGAAGAAAAATGGGATGAGGTGTTGAATAGTAAGATATGGGATTCAAAAAGTGTTGGTGATCTTTCTGCAGATTGGAAGGTGATTTTTCCTGCCCTTATGTTAAGTTACCATGAACTTTCCCCAAATTTGAAGCGGTTGTTTGCATATTGCTCTTTGTTTCCCAAGGGCTTTTTGTTTGACAAAAAAGAGTTAGTCCTGTTGTGGCTGGCTGAAGGGTTTTTGTACAAATCAAATGCAGCCAAGTCACCAGAACGCCTTGGTTATGAATATTTTGAAGAGTTGTTATCAAGGTCATTTTTTCAACAATCACCAAATGAGGAACCGTTATTTGTGATGCATGACCTGATGAATGACTTGGCCACGTTTGTTGCCGGAGAGTTCTTTTCAAGGGATGACAATCGGATGGAAGATTTGTCAAAGCACCGCCACATGTCATTTACTCGTGATGAATATGTAGCTTACCACAAGTTAGAGGCCTTCAAGAGAGCTAAAGGTTTGAGAACATTGTTAGCGGTATATGTTGGGGTCGATCAAAGTTGGGACAAGAACTTCTACTTATCCAGCAAGATTTTGATTGACTTACTTCCTGAGTTACCGTTATTAAGGGTTCTTTGTTTGAGTCGTTTTAGTATAAGTGAGGTACCGAATTCCATTGGTAGTTTGAAGCACCTGAGGTATCTTAATCTATCTCATACACATATAAAAGAGTTGCCTGAGAATGTTGGCAATCTTTATAATTTACAGACATTAATAGTTTCTGGATGTGAAAGTCTAACCAATTTGCCTAAAAGCTTCTTTAAACTCAAAAGGCTGAGGCATTTGGACATCAGAAATACTCCACTTTTGAAGAAGTTGCCTTTGGGAATTGGTGAGTTGAAAAGCCTACAGACTCTCACTAGGATCATCATCGGAGGAAACAGTGGCTTTGCAATAACCGAGCTTAAGGGATTAAAGGATCTGCATGGGAAAATTTCCATCGAGGGTTTGAACAAAGTGCAAAGCTCAATACATGCACGTGAAGCAGACTTATATTTAAAAGAGATTAGCAAGTTAGAGTTGAAATGGGATGATGGTTCTGGAAGTGAAACACTTGAGACAGAGGTTCTCAATGAGCTAAAGCCCTGTAGTGATAAGTTGAAATTGCTTAAGATTAAATCTTATAAGGGAATAGAGATTCCAAATTGGATTGGGGATCCTTCTTTTAATCGGTTGGTTCACGTGTCGCTAAGGGGTTGTAGAAAATGTACATCTCTACCGCCACTTGGGCGACTACCTTCACTTGAAATTCTAAGGTTTGAAGATATGTCGAGTTGGGAGGTATGGTCAACCAATAGCGAGGCAATGTTTCCATGCCTTCAAGAGCTTCAAATAATAAACTGTCCCAATTTGATTGATGTCTCACTTGAAGCATTACCTTCACTAAGAGTTTTAAGATTGTATAAATGTTGTGAAAGTGTGCTGAGAAGTCTGGTTCGCGCAGCTTCATTAACCACAAAGATGGAAATAGGATCTATTTTAGGGCTTACGGATGAGGTGTGGAGAGGTGTTATAGCGAATTTAGGGGCAGTAGAAGAACTAAGCATACAACTTTGTGATGAAATAAGATACATGTGGGAATCAGATGCAGAGGCAAGTAAAGTTCTTGTAAACTTAAAGAAACTGAAGGTAATTTGGTGTAAAAATTTGGCACGTTTAAGTGAAAAAGAAGAGGTGGATAACAATGGGGGCAACCTCCTATCATCTCTTAGGATTTTGGATGTACAAGCCTGTGGGAGTATGGAGCGTTTGTGTTGTCCAAATAGCATTGAGAGTTTAACTATCACTTGCTCTAACTCACTCACACATGTCTCCTTACCAAGAGCAACAACAACAGGTGGAGGAGGGCAGAATCTCAATTCACTTACTATACTTGGTTGTGGAAATCTAAAATCAATAAATCAACTGAGTAACTCCACTCACCTCACCTCTTTGTCAATAAGTAGTTGTCGAAACATGGAGTTATTTTCTGATCTTCATCAGCTATCAAATCTCACCTCGTTGTACATACAAGGTTGTAAAAGCATAGAGTCATTTTCTGATCTTGAGCTATCAAATCTCACCAGGTTGAGAATAGAAGGTTGTGAAAGCATAGAGTCATTTCCTAACCTCCAGCTTCCAAATCTCACACATCTGGATATAATACATTGCAAAAACATGAAGGCATTTGGTGAGCTGCAGCTACCAAATCTAATTAGTTGGAGCACAATAGGTTGTGAAAATTTGGAGTCATTTCCTGACCTTCAGCTATCCGATCTCCCCATGTTAAAACTTGTGAAAATTAGTAAGTGTCCAATGATTGATGCTTCCTTTCCTCGTGGGCTTTGGCCTCCCAATTTGTGTTCCCTTAGAATAGGGGGGTTGAAAAAGCCCATCTCAGAATGGGGCTATCAGAATTTCCCTGCTTCACTTGTTGACCTAAGATTATTTGATGAACCCCATGTGAGGAATTTTAGTCAATTGTCCCCCCTTTTCCCTTCTTCTCTTACGACTTTGGTAATATTCCAATTTGATAAATTGGAATCACTTTCAACCGGACTCCAACACCTCACATCCCTTCAACATCTGGACATTTGCTATTGCCCAAAGGTGAACGATCTACCAGAGACGCTGTTACCTTCACTTTTGAGTTTGAGAATATATGGTGATTGCCCAAAATTGAAAGAAAGGTGTGGAGGAAGAGGCTCCCACTACTGGCCACTCATCTCTCATATCCCCTGCATCTACATGGACGGCAGGTACTTGTTTATTAAATACCCTCTGATTTCCATATGATAAACTGGTATTCTCAGACATGTGCGTGTTTTTTTGTTGGAATAGGATTTGTTGCTCAAAACCTAAAATTGAATTTTAATGATCACATTAATTTATATGTTGAAATCAGTTTTCACTTTTCATGAGTTTAAACTATTATGTAGCTGCATCATACGTTGGAACTCATTTCACAATGTGTACTAATTTTGACTTTCCTGAGTTAAATTTGCCAATGAATTATTATTATTGTTGTTATTGTTTTGTTTGTGATTTCTGTTGATCTTGCTTTTGTAGGTTGATAGGGTGCGATTTTAAGTTGTTAATCAGTTGATTTGTGTGATAGCACGGTTATTTTTGTTTTTTGGTTGCTAGTTTATCCTATGGATGTGAGTTGACTTTAGTTAGGGTTTTGGTGTGGTCTGTGGAATTATTGAAGTGTTATAGTAATAGATAATGAAATTTGATTGAAGTTACTTCGAGTCTCGATTAGTTGAATCTGATTCAGAAGTTGAAGATACAAATTAGGGTTTAGATCTGCATTTGGTTTGATTAATTTAGGCATTTTGTTTACTGCGTAGTTATGATAAAGAAAACATAGCTAATTTGATTAATTGTATAAATACTTGATATGAAGTCTGTGAAGAACTGAATAACTTATATATTACAACTAAAATTTTGCAGTATCATATCCTAAAGGATCTTCTGGGTGATGGAACATTCACAGTTGACCAGGTCAAATTCAAGAACAGAGAAAAGTCTCAAGGTGTGAATTTTCAGGGAAAGTATCTTGAGTAAAGCGTAGTAAAACTCGCGCATATAATTAAAGAATCAGCTAATAACAGACGAAGTGTCGATGACATAAGTGTAAGTTCCTTTTAAGTCAACAACATTTGACTACCCCATAATATAACAAACTGGTTTTGATTATTAGTATTCATGATATAACACAGGATTTATTCATGAAAATCAGTTGGATTCAATATTTAAAGTGAAGGTCTTAAGAAATTGTCAAATGTCGGACCAGAGGCTAAGTTAAAGGAAAGGGTCAAAGTGCTTGATGATGGACAAGATCATTTCTGGTAAGCTTATACTTTTTTCCCATAAAAATTATGGGTGGGTTGGATAACGAGTCAAAACAGGTTCGGGTTAATAATATTGTTGACTTTTTAGTAGGGTTGAACTGAGGCGGGTTGGAGTGTTGGACTCTGGTACAAACATTTTAATTTTCTTTTGACCTTATGGCCAATTAATGTTTTAACTATGATTACAGAAAATATACTATTTATAATAGTCGTCTAAACTTTTTCTAATCGAGTTTTTAAAAAGTAACACGTGTTTTGATTATGTTGTAATAACTTTAGAACCACTTGTATGGTTGTTCCTATTCTTTTGTAAGTTTTGGGGTAAAATGTAAATAAGGTTCCCCTCCTAATATATATTTTTTGCCTAAAAGAAGTCGCTCAAAATATCACAGAATTATATTACACACACATATTATTTGGTTGAGCCCGTAGCTTAGGCTAAGGGGTATGGGGGTCATGGTTGGGTGGATTAAACCACGGCAACCACGACCCTCCCATTTGAAAGTTTTATACAAAAATAAATTAAAAAAATAAAGAGGATAGTGGTTTGGGTCATGACCACACCCTTAGTGTAGTGGTTTTGGATGATGGATTAGAGATGGATGACATCATACCTATGTGGAGGGTCATGGTGGTCATAAGGGTCATGACCATACTCTATAGCCTTATTTGTTATATATAACTGAATATAAAATAATGAGGTTGGCTTGTACGAAGCATATGTGAGTATTTGAGCCATTGATCTTGCAAGATCAATGGCTCAAAGTAATCCAGTGGCATTTTCGTAAATATGAGATTCAAACAATTGAAGAAACAAATAGCAAAAGGGTATTCTGGTCCTTTCCAACTTGAACTCCCCTCCCCTTGATTTTCAAACGTCTATAACTTTTTCATACGTTGATATTTTTTTTAAAAATTACACCATATTAACGAGCATTTCATCCTCTTTAATTCGAGCAGTCTATCGCTATACTTTTCTTAAAATTTTTTTACATGATTTTGAATATTCATTGTGTATGAAAGAGTTATAACCGTTTGAAAATCAATGGGGGAAGCTGTTTAAGTGAGAAATGACTAAATTACCCTTCAAGGCAAGGACACTTGTCCTCCTCCCTTGATCGTGTATACTTCGTACAAATCTTATGCGTGTTTTTCTTGGACTAGGTTTTTTGTGCTCAAAACCTAAAACTGAATTTTAATAATGACAATAATTTATATGTTGAAATCAGTAATCACTTTTCAGGAGTTTAAACTAATATATTGCTGATAAGTTGAAAGGATGGAAGTCGATTTTGACACAACCAATCTTAATTAAGTTGACTTTCAGTTTCGGATGTTGTTTTTTTTCTTAGTCATTTTCATTATCGTTTTCGTAGGTTGGTGTATTGAGTTTGTTCAATGGTTCCATTTTCATTATGACAACTGATAATCTTATACATTACAAATAAATGTTGCAGGGACATATAACCATTACATCCTAAAGGATATTCTAGGTGATGGAACACTCTACAGTTGAATGGGACAAATGTGAGAACAGAGAGATTTTAGCGGTGTAAGTTCCTTTCAATCAACCTGGTTTTGATTATTGGTATTAATTATATAACACTGGATTCATTCATGAAAGCATGTTGGATTCGACATTCAAAATTGCTTTGGGAATTGATCTTGACAGCAATTAGCATAACCAGGAAATTTAAGGCATTTTTAAATATCACACCAGAGGCTAAGCTAAATGCATGAAGATCAAAGTGGTTGATGAGTTTGTTTATTAGCTGATCTAGACCAAGACTGAACAAATGAACAGGGGACAGGATGATTTCTAGTAAGCGGATACTTTTTCTCCCATAAAATCATTGGTGGGTTGGGTAACGAGTCGAAAGAGGTCTGGGGTTTTGAAAAATGGTTACCTTTTTAGTAGGGTTGAAATGGGTCGGGTCAGGTTGGATTGTTTGACTGAGATGAAAACACTTTAATTTTCTTTAAAATCTGGGTTACTAGTATTTATTGGAGTAAGAGGTTCAAAGTTTTGGGTTGACCCAATGAGATCCATTTTGACAAAAAGAGCTTTGGGTCTTTGACTAATCAACATGGTTGCTAGTATTTATTGGAGTAAGAGGTTCAAAATGGATCTCATTGGGTCAACCCAAAGCTCTTTTTGTCAAAAAAATTAAAAAAAAAAGTTATTGATAATTAGTTTTAAAGAAGTATTATTTCATGGATAGTCTAATTTTGTTTATTAAAATATTTTCAGGGGTTTTATGTTTCAAAAATACACATTGGATAACTTTACATCCTAAAAAGGTAGTAAAAAAAGAGAAGTAATACAGATGTTGCAATTTTTCATGTTTTTGTTGTCTACTAGGATAAAATAATACCATCATATGCCCAATTTATATGCTTCACAGATATGGATGATGCATGATGTATCTGATGGTTATGTTGTGAAGGAGGATACTGCAGCTTCATCAGAAAAATGGTTTCGTCAAATTGTTGTTTCTCTGAAAGCTTCTTCAAGGCTTTTAAGGTCGGTACAATACAACCCATATCGACCATTTCCTTTTCATTTGGATCATGTAACTAAACTCTTGATTTGTAAAATTTTTTGTGGTCTAGTTTAAAAGTCAACCTTCATGTTATGTCATTTGACCAAAGCAAAAGTATCTAGATTATCATAAAACGTATATTAATAATTATTTAATGAACCTGATGTGAGGAATTTTAGTCAACATGGTTACTTGTAGTTAGAGTAAAAGGGTCAAAGTGGTTCATGCATATTTTAACAAAACTCTCAAGACTCTATCATGCAGTTCCAGTGGTATGCAATCTCAAATCTTTATCAATTTCTCATACTTTGATTTAACTACAGGGCCTTTGACTAATCAACATGGGGTTACTAGTAGTCAGAGGTTCAATACTAGTAATCAACATGATAGTTTGTCACAATGTCTCACAGAAGCTTCTCTATTTCAGTTTCCCAATGCTCTTAGAAGGTTATTCGCAACCATAATGATTTTCTGCGAGCTTGGGGATATTCGTAAATTGTGGAATGAGCACTTTAATGCAATGTCTGAAGATCATCAATTACATTGTCAAAGTGTGGAACGCGTTCAGAATATGGTTCTTACTGACATTAGGGCCATCCTACAGTCCATGGGTAAAAATCTCACTGATTTTGATCTTCCGAACCTCACAGAAGACGACTTACAATATGGTATTCACCGTGAGGTACAAGAGGAGTACGGGATTGTTGTGGAAGCTGAAGACTTGTGTGCCAAAGATGAGCTTAATTCAGACCAAAAATTAATTTTTGATGAGATCATGACACATGTGGATAATGACCGTCCATGTGTTTTCTTTATAGACGGTCCAGGTGGAACGGGAAAGACATTTTTGTACAAATCTTTGCTAGCTCAAGTCCGTTCGCGTGGTCTTATTGCTCTAGCGACCGCTTCATCAGGGGCTGCAGCTAATAATATGCCAGGAGGAAGAACGGCTCACTCGAGATTCAAGATTCCCATTTGTGTTACTAATAATTCAATGTGCAACATAAAAAAACAAAGTGGTGTAGCTGAATTAATAAGGTCATCCAAATTAATCATATGGGATGAGGCATCAATGGCAAAACGACAAGCAATAGAAGCAGTCGATCGAACATTGCAAGACATTATAGGCGTTACTCTGCCATTTGGTGGCAAGATAATGGTAATGGGAGGTGATTTTAGACAGGTGTTGCCGGTTATTAAACGGGGAACTAGAGCACAGATTGTAGACTCTAGCCTACGAATGTCACCTCTTTGGTCTATTACGAAAAAGATGAGGTTGACAATAAACATGAGAGCGCTAAATGATCCTTGGTATTGTGGTTTTCTCTTAAGAGTAGGTGATGGAACTGAACAATCAATAGAAGGAAGCTATATCCACATACCCGACAATATGACAATTCCATGCACTCACAGACAAAACTCTATAACAGAATTGATCAATGCTGTTTTTCCGTCGCTTCAAAACAATGTACATTCTTCTGATTATATAATCTCAAGAGCGATATTGACCACTAAAAATGAAAGTGTTGACGAGATTAATGATAAAATGATTGACATGTTTCAAGGGGAGGAAAAGGTTTACTAAAGTTTTGATGAAGCTGAAGACGACCACCACAACTACTATCCAACTGAGTTCTTAAACTCACTAACTGTTAGTGGTTTGCCGCCTCATAAACTTCGTTTAAAAATAGGTTGCCCCATAATATTGTTAAGGAATATCGATCCGTCCCATGGTCTATGTAATGGCACAAGATTGAAATGTAGAGGTTTCCAACGCAATGTTATTGATGCAGAGATAGCTGTCGGACAACATACGGGGAAGAGAGTGTTTTTGCCAAGAATACCTCTATGTCTTTCTGAGGACGACATGTTCCCGTTCAAGCTAAAAAGAAAACAGTTTCCAATTCGCCTCAGCTTTGCCATGACAATAAACAAAGCTCAGGGCCAAACAATTCCCAATGTTGGTGTTTTCCTCCCAGATTCTGTATTTTCGCATGGTCAACTTTATGTGGCGTTATCAAGAGGAATATCACGGAAAAATACAAAAGTATTAGTACACCCTGCCAAAGATTTCAAACAACCCGGGGTATACACCTCAAATGTTGTCTATCGGGAGGTGTTACTTGATGGATGAACTCCTTCACAATCAAAACCTAAGGATTTTTAATGCATTTTGTGGTTCAAGAAATTACATTTCAAATAAATTTTTATAACACATTTAATAGTTCACACACTTTCGTCACTTTCACTCACTTGTTCATTATTCCCTTGTACAGAAATTAGGAACTTCTTATGGATGGCACAAGGAACAAAATGGAAGATGTCGTAGGTATCTATACCATACATTTAAAATACCATGCAACTGTTTGACGCCTAGATTTTTATTTTTAAACTGTTATGTTTATAACTGTTACTTTCGTATTATTGTGTGTTTATTGAGATGCAATAATTGTTTTCGTACATACCTCATACCTTTTATCCAGATTATTATTTATTTGACACATGTAAGAATACTATTTGACATGTGTAAAAATACGATTTCAGTAAACCTTCGAAACCGGTTAAATCTCCCCTCCGGCCATGAAAATATTGCCTAACTTTTTTGTTCCCGCTGCAACGCGCGGGTTCCCCACTAGTCTTTTAGGATGTGGTTACAAAAAGTTTAAGGCAAGTGGTAACCAAACAAGACCATAGAATAGTAATGATCATTTTCATTTTTAATCCATTCCATTACCTCGTCTATTTCATTCCCTCGTCAATTCCATTATCCCGTAACAAGTAGACCCTAAATCTATATACATATGCGAACGACGATGATGGTAATCTGGAAAACATAATTGGGGGTTTGAATTTGAGATTTGGGAATTTTTTGAAATATTAGGTTAGTAATAGGGTTAAATGGGATCCAATTCATAATCGGTTTTTAACCTGATTGATAAACCCGGCCCTGCATTAATATTAGAATCATAGGTCACGTGTTCAAGGTTGCCACTTGCCACCGGCACACTGTGATTGTGTGGTTCCTTTCCTTTTAAAAATATGTACTGCACTTGGGCTGCTGGTTTGAGCCCAGCAACAGCTATCTGTCGTGGCAAAATGGCCACTTGATTTCCTGTTTTCAGCCCATGTACATATAGCAGGCCCAAATTGTATAGCAGGCCCAAAACTGTTGACCAAGACAATTGGTTGAAATGCCTATAATACGTATCCTTCTTTCTGTCCACTCGTTTCTTATCTCCACTCAGACCACTCCCATCTTATCATCTCCACTTGTGTCTTGCTTACTTACATTCATAGCACACAGATTACACACCAACTACTCTCATTCCAGTTTCCAGTTTCAAGTAAACCTCTTCACCGTTAACAATGGCAGAAGCTCTTCTCAATGTCATCTTTGACAAGCTAACCGATGAAGCCTTCAATATATTTGCTCGCTCTCAGGAGATTGATTCTAAGCTCAATGACCTGAAGATCACACTGACCCAAATTAAAGCTTTGCTTAATGATGCTTCTCAAAAGGAAATAACCAATGAATCTGTTGGACTATGGCTGAATAGTCTCCAACAGTTGGCTTACGATATCGATGACGTACTCGACGATGTGGCTACCGATGCTATACATCGTGAGCTGACACAGGAATCAGGATCAGTCATCAGCAAGGTAAGAAAGCTCATGGTCCCAAGTTTCTTCACAAAATTCTCACCAAGTCAAAGTTTGCATCACAAGTTAGATAGTATTACCACCAAGTTACAACAACTAGAAAAACAAAAGTCTGATCTGGGTTTCATTGTGAAAGATGAAAGGCCCAAAAGTACTAGTAGAAGAAACGAAACATCTTTGCTAGAATCTGAAGTTGTTGGGCGAGAAAGTGAGAAAGAGAAATTGCTCAACAAGTTGTTGCAGGATGGGCCATCTAAGGAAAACTTCAGTGTCTTACCCATAGTCGGTATGGGTGGGGTTGGTAAGACCACTCTAGCTAGATTCTTGTATAATGATACACAAGTGAAGGGTCGGTTTGAACTCCATGCATGGGTTTGTGTCTCTGATGATTTTGATATCTCTAAGATAACCAAAACCATCTTTCAAGCTGTGTCCAACGGAAACAAGGAATTTGAAGATCTAAATCAGCTTCAACTGGCTCTTAAAGAGAAACTTAAGGAAAACAATGAAGTTGAAGATCTAAATCAGCTTCAACTGGCTCTTAAAGAGAAACTTAAGGACAAACGATTTCTACTAGTGCTAGATGATGTGTGGAGTGAAAACTTTAACGATTGGGAAACCCTAGTGCTCCCATTTCATTCAGGGGCTCGTGGAAGTAAGGTAATCATGACATCTCGCAAGGAGCAATTGCTTAAGATGCTAGGTTTTGATAATCTAGACCATCTTGAAACTTTGTCATCTGAAGATGCTTTGTCTTTATTTGCTTTACATGCATTGGGTGTAGACAACTTTGATTCACACCCGACACTCAGACCTAAGGGTGAGCGTATTGTGGAAAAGTGTGGTCGGTTGCCATTGGCTTTAAAGGCAATTGGTAGGCTATTGAGAACTCATACAGATGAAGAAAAATGGGATGAGGTGTTGAATAGTAAGATATGGGATTCAAAAAGTGTTGGTGATCTTTCTGCAGATTGGAAGGTGATTTTTCCTGCCCTTATGTTAAGTTACCATGAACTTTCCCCAAATTTGAAGCGGTTGTTTGCATATTGCTCTTTGTTTCCCAAGGGCTTTTTGTTTGACAAAAAAGAGTTAGTCCTGTTGTGGCTGGCTGAAGGGTTTTTGTACAAATCAAATGCAGCCAAGTCACCAGAACGCCTTGGTTATGAATATTTTGAAGAGTTGTTATCAAGGTCATTTTTTCAACAATCACCAAATGAGGAACCGTTATTTGTGATGCATGACCTGATGAATGACTTGGCCACGTTTGTTGCCGGAGAGTTCTTTTCAAGGGATGACAATCGGATGGAAGATTTGTCAAAGCACCGCCACATGTCATTTACTCGTGATGAATATGTAGCTTACCACAAGTTAGAGGCCTTCAAGAGAGCTAAAGGTTTGAGAACATTGTTAGCGGTATATGTTGGGGTCGATCAAAGTTGGGACAAGAACTTCTACTTATCCAGCAAGATTTTGATTGACTTACTTCCTGAGTTACCGTTATTAAGGGTTCTTTGTTTGAGTCGTTTTAGTATAAGTGAGGTACCGAATTCCATTGGTAGTTTGAAGCACCTGAGGTATCTTAATCTATCTCATACACATATAAAAGAGTTGCCTGAGAATGTTGGCAATCTTTATAATTTACAGACATTAATAGTTTCTGGATGTGAAAGTCTAACCAATTTGCCTAAAAGCTTCTTTAAACTCAAAAGGCTGAGGCATTTGGACATCAGAAATACTCCACTTTTGAAGAAGTTGCCTTTGGGAATTGGTGAGTTGAAAAGCCTACAGACTCTCACTAGGATCATCATCGGAGGAAACAGTGGCTTTGCAATAACCGAGCTTAAGGGATTAAAGGATCTGCATGGGAAAATTTCCATCGAGGGTTTGAACAAAGTGCAAAGCTCAATACATGCACGTGAAGCAGACTTATATTTAAAAGAGATTAGCAAGTTAGAGTTGAAATGGGATGATGGTTCTGGAAGTGAAACACTTGAGACAGAGGTTCTCAATGAGCTAAAGCCCTGTAGTGATAAGTTGAAATTGCTTAAGATTAAATCTTATAAGGGAATAGAGATTCCAAATTGGATTGGGGATCCTTCTTTTAATCGGTTGGTTCACGTGTCGCTAAGGGGTTGTAGAAAATGTACATCTCTACCGCCACTTGGGCGACTACCTTCACTTGAAATTCTAAGGTTTGAAGATATGTCGAGTTGGGAGGTATGGTCAACCAATAGCGAGGCAATGTTTCCATGCCTTCAAGAGCTTCAAATAATAAACTGTCCCAATTTGATTGATGTCTCACTTGAAGCATTACCTTCACTAAGAGTTTTAAGATTGTATAAATGTTGTGAAAGTGTGCTGAGAAGTCTGGTTCGCGCAGCTTCATTAACCACAAAGATGGAAATAGGATCTATTTTAGGGCTTACGGATGAGGTGTGGAGAGGTGTTATAGCGAATTTAGGGGCAGTAGAAGAACTAAGCATACAACTTTGTGATGAAATAAGATACATGTGGGAATCAGATGCAGAGGCAAGTAAAGTTCTTGTAAACTTAAAGAAACTGAAGGTAATTTGGTGTAAAAATTTGGCACGTTTAAGTGAAAAAGAAGAGGTGGATAACAATGGGGGCAACCTCCTATCATCTCTTAGGATTTTGGATGTACAAGCCTGTGGGAGTATGGAGCGTTTGTGTTGTCCAAATAGCATTGAGAGTTTAACTATCACTTGCTCTAACTCACTCACACATGTCTCCTTACCAAGAGCAACAACAACAGGTGGAGGAGGGCAGAATCTCAATTCACTTACTATACTTGGTTGTGGAAATCTAAAATCAATAAATCAACTGAGTAACTCCACTCACCTCACCTCTTTGTCAATAAGTAGTTGTCGAAACATGGAGTTATTTTCTGATCTTCATCAGCTATCAAATCTCACCTCGTTGTACATACAAGGTTGTAAAAGCATAGAGTCATTTTCTGATCTTGAGCTATCAAATCTCACCAGGTTGAGAATAGAAGGTTGTGAAAGCATAGAGTCATTTCCTAACCTCCAGCTTCCAAATCTCACACATCTGGATATAATACATTGCAAAAACATGAAGGCATTTGGTGAGCTGCAGCTACCAAATCTAATTAGTTGGAGCACAATAGGTTGTGAAAATTTGGAGTCATTTCCTGACCTTCAGCTATCCGATCTCCCCATGTTAAAACTTGTGAAAATTAGTAAGTGTCCAATGATTGATGCTTCCTTTCCTCGTGGGCTTTGGCCTCCCAATTTGTGTTCCCTTAGAATAGGGGGGTTGAAAAAGCCCATCTCAGAATGGGGCTATCAGAATTTCCCTGCTTCACTTGTTGACCTAAGATTATTTGATGAACCCCATGTGAGGAATTTTAGTCAATTGTCCCCCCTTTTCCCTTCTTCTCTTACGACTTTGGTAATATTCCAATTTGATAAATTGGAATCACTTTCAACCGGACTCCAACACCTCACATCCCTTCAACATCTGGACATTTGCTATTGCCCAAAGGTGAACGATCTACCAGAGACGCTGTTACCTTCACTTTTGAGTTTGAGAATATATGGTGATTGCCCAAAATTGAAAGAAAGGTGTGGAGGAAGAGGCTCCCACTACTGGCCACTCATCTCTCATATCCCCTGCATCTACATGGACGGCAGGTACTTGTTTATTAAATACCCTCTGATTTCCATATGATAAACTGGTATTCTCAGACATGTGCGTGTTTTTTTGTTGGAATAGGATTTGTTGCTCAAAACCTAAAATTGAATTTTAATGATCACATTAATTTATATGTTGAAATCAGTTTTCACTTTTCATGAGTTTAAACTATTATGTAGCTGCATCATACGTTGGAACTCATTTCACAATGTGTACTAATTTTGACTTTCCTGAGTTAAATTTGCCAATGAATTATTATTATTGTTGTTATTGTTTTGTTTGTGATTTCTGTTGATCTTGCTTTTGTAGGTTGATAGGGTGCGATTTTAAGTTGTTAATCAGTTGATTTGTGTGATAGCACGGTTATTTTTGTTTTTTGGTTGCTAGTTTATCCTATGGATGTGAGTTGACTTTAGTTAGGGTTTTGGTGTGGTCTGTGGAATTATTGAAGTGTTATAGTAATAGATAATGAAATTTGATTGAAGTTACTTCGAGTCTCGATTAGTTGAATCTGATTCAGAAGTTGAAGATACAAATTAGGGTTTAGATCTGCATTTGGTTTGATTAATTTAGGCATTTTGTTTACTGCGTAGTTATGATAAAGAAAACATAGCTAATTTGATTAATTGTATAAATACTTGATATGAAGTCTGTGAAGAACTGAATAACTTATATATTACAACTAAAATTTTGCAGTATCATATCCTAAAGGATCTTCTGGGTGATGGAACATTCACAGTTGACCAGGTCAAATTCAAGAACAGAGAAAAGTCTCAAGGTGTGAATTTTCAGGGAAAGTATCTTGAGTAAAGCGTAGTAAAACTCGCGCATATAATTAAAGAATCAGCTAATAACAGACGAAGTGTCGATGACATAAGTGTAAGTTCCTTTTAAGTCAACAACATTTGACTACCCCATAATATAACAAACTGGTTTTGATTATTAGTATTCATGATATAACACAGGATTTATTCATGAAAATCAGTTGGATTCAATATTTAAAGTGAAGGTCTTAAGAAATTGTCAAATGTCGGACCAGAGGCTAAGTTAAAGGAAAGGGTCAAAGTGCTTGATGATGGACAAGATCATTTCTGGTAAGCTTATACTTTTTTCCCATAAAAATTATGGGTGGGTTGGATAACGAGTCAAAACAGGTTCGGGTTAATAATATTGTTGACTTTTTAGTAGGGTTGAACTGAGGCGGGTTGGAGTGTTGGACTCTGGTACAAACATTTTAATTTTCTTTTGACCTTATGGCCAATTAATGTTTTAACTATGATTACAGAAAATATACTATTTATAATAGTCGTCTAAACTTTTTCTAATCGAGTTTTTAAAAAGTAACACGTGTTTTGATTATGTTGTAATAACTTTAGAACCACTTGTATGGTTGTTCCTATTCTTTTGTAAGTTTTGGGGTAAAATGTAAATAAGGTTCCCCTCCTAATATATATTTTTTGCCTAAAAGAAGTCGCTCAAAATATCACAGAATTATATTACACACACATATTATTTGGTTGAGCCCGTAGCTTAGGCTAAGGGGTATGGGGGTCATGGTTGGGTGGATTAAACCACGGCAACCACGACCCTCCCATTTGAAAGTTTTATACAAAAATAAATTAAAAAAATAAAGAGGATAGTGGTTTGGGTCATGACCACACCCTTAGTGTAGTGGTTTTGGATGATGGATTAGAGATGGATGACATCATACCTATGTGGAGGGTCATGGTGGTCATAAGGGTCATGACCATACTCTATAGCCTTATTTGTTATATATAACTGAATATAAAATAATGAGGTTGGCTTGTACGAAGCATATGTGAGTATTTGAGCCATTGATCTTGCAAGATCAATGGCTCAAAGTAATCCAGTGGCATTTTCGTAAATATGAGATTCAAACAATTGAAGAAACAAATAGCAAAAGGGTATTCTGGTCCTTTCCAACTTGAACTCCCCTCCCCTTGATTTTCAAACGTCTATAACTTTTTCATACGTTGATATTTTTTTTAAAAATTACACCATATTAACGAGCATTTCATCCTCTTTAATTCGAGCAGTCTATCGCTATACTTTTCTTAAAATTTTTTTACATGATTTTGAATATTCATTGTGTATGAAAGAGTTATAACCGTTTGAAAATCAATGGGGGAAGCTGTTTAAGTGAGAAATGACTAAATTACCCTTCAAGGCAAGGACACTTGTCCTCCTCCCTTGATCGTGTATACTTCGTACAAATCTTATGCGTGTTTTTCTTGGACTAGGTTTTTTGTGCTCAAAACCTAAAACTGAATTTTAATAATGACAATAATTTATATGTTGAAATCAGTAATCACTTTTCAGGAGTTTAAACTAATATATTGCTGATAAGTTGAAAGGATGGAAGTCGATTTTGACACAACCAATCTTAATTAAGTTGACTTTCAGTTTCGGATGTTGTTTTTTTTCTTAGTCATTTTCATTATCGTTTTCGTAGGTTGGTGTATTGAGTTTGTTCAATGGTTCCATTTTCATTATGACAACTGATAATCTTATACATTACAAATAAATGTTGCAGGGACATATAACCATTACATCCTAAAGGATATTCTAGGTGATGGAACACTCTACAGTTGAATGGGACAAATGTGAGAACAGAGAGATTTTAGCGGTGTAAGTTCCTTTCAATCAACCTGGTTTTGATTATTGGTATTAATTATATAACACTGGATTCATTCATGAAAGCATGTTGGATTCGACATTCAAAATTGCTTTGGGAATTGATCTTGACAGCAATTAGCATAACCAGGAAATTTAAGGCATTTTTAAATATCACACCAGAGGCTAAGCTAAATGCATGAAGATCAAAGTGGTTGATGAGTTTGTTTATTAGCTGATCTAGACCAAGACTGAACAAATGAACAGGGGACAAGATGATTTCTAGTAAGCGGATACTTTTTCTCCCATAAAATCATTGGTGGGTTGGGTAACGAGTCGAAAGAGGTCTGGGGTTTTGAAAAATGGTTACCTTTTTAGTAGGGTTGAAATGGGTCGGGTCAGGTTGGATTGTTTGACTGAGATGAAAACACTTTAATTTTCTTTAAAATCTGGGTTACTAGTATTTATTGGAGTAAGAGGTTCAAAGTTTTGGGTTGACCCAATGAGATCCATTTTGACAAAAAGAGCTTTGGGTCTTTGACTAATCAACATGGTTGCTAGTATTTATTGGAGTAAGAGGTTCAAAATGGATCTCATTGGGTCAACCCAAAGCTCTTTTTGTCAAAAAAATTAAAAAAAAAAAGTTATTGATAATTAGTTTTAAAGAAGTATTATTTCATGGATAGTCTAATTTTGTTTATTAAAATATTTTCAGGGGTTTTATGTTTCAAAAATACACATTGGATAACTTTACATCCTAAAAAGGTAGTAAAAAAAGAGAAGTAATACAGATGTTGCAATTTTTCATGTTTTTGTTGTCTACTAGGATAAAATAATACCATCATATGCCCAATTTATATGCTTCACAGATATGGATGATGCATGATGTATCTGATGGTTATGTTGTGAAGGAGGATACTGCAGCTTCATCAGAAAAATGGTTTCGTCAAATTGTTGTTTCTCTGAAAGCTTCTTCAAGGCTTTTAAGGTCGGTACAATACAACCCATATCGACCATTTCCTTTTCATTTGGATCATGTAACTAAACTCTTGATTTGTAAAATTTTTTGTGGTCTAGTTTAAAAGTCAACCTTCATGTTATGTCATTTGACCAAAGCAAAAGTATCTAGATTATCATAAAACGTATATTAATAATTATTTAATGAACCTGATGTGAGGAATTTTAGTCAACATGGTTACTTGTAGTTAGAGTAAAAGGGTCAAAGTGGTTCATGCATATTTTAACAAAACTCTCAAGACTCTATCATGCAGTTCCAGTGGTATGCAATCTCAAATCTTTATCAATTTCTCATACTTTGATTTAACTACAGGGCCTTTGACTAATCAACATGGGGTTACTAGTAGTCAGAGGTTCAAAATGGAACATGTTGGGTAAACTAAAAGCTCTTTTTCTCTAATATGTCCAATGATTGATGCTTCCTTTCCTCATGGGCTTTGGCCTCCCAAATTGGTTAGCCTTGAAGTAGGGGGGTTGAAAAAGCCCATCTCAGAATGGGGCTAAATCTGAATTTTAATGATAACAATAATTTATATGTTGAAATCAGTAATCACTTTCAATTTCGCTTTTTTTTTTATCTTAGCCATTTTCATTATCCTTTTTGCAGTTTGGTGCACTGAGTATGTTCAATGATTACATTTCAATACGGAAATTACGTTAGCTGATTTGATTTTGGTAAACATGTAAATTAAGCATTTTCCTCGTTAGCTTAGATCAGAAGCTTCTGTATAGCGGAACAACAGAATATGTTATATATTACAACAAAATTTTGCAGGGACTTAAGACCATGACATCCTAAAGGATCTTTTAGGTGATGGAACATTCACAGTTGACCAGGAAAAAATTGAGATAAGAGAGATTTTAACAGTGTAAGTTCTTTTCAGTCAACAACATATGACTAGTGCATAATACAATGACCTGGTTTTGACTATTGGCATTCATGATATAACACAGGGTTTATTCATGTTGGATTTGATTTTTAAAGTTGCTTTGGGAATTGATATTGACAGCATGTGTGGTTTAATTGAAGGATGTCTTAGATATGTAATGCTTTTGATGATGTAACTGCATTGACTCTCAAACGGTATGTTGACTTAACAAGGAAAACTAAGAAAGCTTTAAATATTAGACCAGAGGCTAAGTTAAAGGGAAGTTGACTGAAAGGAACTTATGCACAAGGTACCAGATGATTTTTGGTAAGAGGATAGTTTTTCCCCATAAAAATTATGGGTTGGGTGGATTACGAGTTGAAAGAGGTCTAGTGGTTAATTTTTTAGTAGGGATGATATGGGTCGGGTCAGGTTGAATTTTTTATTTTCTTATAAGCTTATTTCTAGTTAATGTTTCAACTACGATTACAAAAAGAATATATACACTATTTATAATAGTAGTCTAACTTTCTTTTAATATTGTCTAGTGTTACGTGTTTTGATTATATTCTTGTTCAAATAATTTGAAAAGCAATGGGTTTAATTGGCCACTAATGTCAAAGTGGGTTGTTTGACCGTTGACTGCAGTTGAAGAAAGAATTTGCAAGGTTTCTGCAT
The DNA here is from genome assembly GCA_030545235.1 of Helianthus tuberosus. Lineage (NCBI taxonomy): Eukaryota > Viridiplantae > Streptophyta > Magnoliopsida > Asterales > Asteraceae > Helianthus > Helianthus tuberosus. Next base: position 12,358 of record JARYGA010012610.1, on the reverse strand, counting down.
ATCAACAACACACATCCAAAGTCAAGAAAAGACTCTTTCATGCAGTTCCAGTGGTATGCAATCTCAAATCTTTATCAATCTCTCATACTTTGACTTAACTGGGCCTTTAACTAATCAACATGGGTACTAGTAGTTATTGTAGTCAGAAGTTCAAAATGGTACACATTGGGTCAACCCAAAAGCTCTTTCTGTCTAAATTTCTAAAAAAATATTGATAATTAACGTGTCAACTAAAGAAATATTATTTCAATGATAGTCTAATTTTGTTTACCAAAATGATTTTAAGGGTTTTATGTTTCAAAAAAACACATTGGGTAACTTTACATCTTAAAAAGGAAACAAAAAAGTGAAGTAATACATATGTTGCAACTTTGCGTATATGCTCTTGTGTACTAGCATAAGATAATACCATCATATGCAAAATTTATATGCTTCGCAGATGATGATGCATGATGTATCTGGTGTTTATGTTGTGAATGAAGGGGATATTATTGCAGCTTATCAGAAAAATGGTTTCATCAAATTGTTGTTTTCATCCAGAAAGCTCCTTTAAGTTTAAGGCTTCTAAGGTTAGTACAATACAAACCATATTGACTATGTGCTCTAGTTTAAAAGTCAACCTTCAAGCTATGTCATTTGACCAATGCAAAAGTACCTAGATTATCATAAAAGTATATTGTCCGAGTATGATTTTGACATGATTTCCTATTTTTATGTAGAAAGCACACGCAGGACAAAGAATTTGTTTGGACAGGGAATTTGCGTATTGACAGATGAAGATCTTTGCTTTCATTCTGCTAATTTGTTTCATTTTCAAGCTGAACAACTAAAACAAAACTGCAAAGTTTGAAATGATGTTTAATCTTCACGTTGACAAAAGGTTACTACTTACAAAGACTTGTCACTAATAATGAAGAAGACTCACCAAAGGAACCCTTGAGCTGTTGCAAGTTGTGTCTGGTGGCATTTGTCGCTCATGGGCGAAATTACCTTGATGGCAACTTATAAGCGATGAAGAATCAATTGTTAAGAAACTTGCATATGATGACAAGTTACCAACTGATGAAGAGAAAAGGAACTGGCCAATGAAGCAAATCACCTCTACTGAAGATTAATGTAGAAGTCTCGCCAATGAAAAAGAGATGTCACATGTCAGCCTATCATTCGATGACGACAATATGCTGAGAAGATGTTATGCGTAACTGTCACTTGTCAATTCTGTACATCTCAACAAGATTATAAACACATGTGTCCGCATTAAATTTATTTATCACTTGACCCCGTAGCTTAGTCTGTCAAGCTTTTGAGTGCGAGTTCAGTGTGTGGCCTATATGTGTAAAACCTTCGAAGGAAATTTGTAAGTCACCATCTTCATAGCTAGAGTGTTAGCTAGGAAAGTGTATGTAATTATAACTTTAATCTGCAACTAATTTTACATGATGTATTGAAACACCCACAGCCATCCATCAATCTCCTCTTCTCCTTTTTATCTCAAATACACCACACCACCCCCATTCCGCCTCGATTTAATGGCCGGCCACCACTGTGGTGGTGGCAACGAGAGAGAGAGAGAGAGAGAGAGAGAGAGAGAGAGAGAGAGAGAGAGAGAGAGAGAGATCGGAGAAGCAGAGAAGACGGAGGAGACGCTGATTTCCCGACAACTGCTTGTCGACGTTGGAAAGGTGGCAATGCGGAGGTGGTTTTAGGTATTCGGTGGTTTGTGGTGGACGAAGGTGGTTCAAGGGTGTTTGTTCCGGTGGTGGACATGGGTGATGGGTTCAAGGGTGTTTGTTCCGGTGGTGGTTGTGGGACCCAAACCCACCGATTATCACTGTTGAAAATAAATCAAAGCTTCAATCCACCATGGACATACTTCAATATCACTGTTGAAAAATAACTATGCATCTATCAACGTCTTTTGAAGGTACTCGTTAGGGATACATAGAAAGTCGAGTAGTTGAGTGTTTTTAGAGTAGTTGGTATGTTTTGATCACCATTCCGTTTAGGTTTATGTCAAAACTTCCAGGTCTATAATGAAAATGAAGATGCATTTGAGTTGTTTAATTTGAATATAATTGATTAACTAGGTTAGTTACCCGTGTGATACACGGAGTTGGATACCAAATATAATGAAATTAATAACCATTTATAAAAAATAAGTACATGTTATTTTATAATGAAAGATGATTAATGTTACATTTACAAATTTACCTGTCATTTGTTTGATTGAGTATTTAAATGTAAAGAAACGGAAGAAACGGAAACTGGTTTATACATTTAGAAACTGTCAAAGGCGTCTCTGAAAATTCACGTACCCTGTTCGAGATTCCTGTTCGAGATTGAAAAAATGTGCCCTTCCGTTATGTTTTGTTATTATTAAAAAAAAATCAAATTAGCATTGGGCTCAATAAACCTAATTTCAAGTGGGTTAAATTCTAAACCATAAAAAATGATTTGTAAATGAGCCTATATTGGAAGTGGCATGTGTTTTCTGTTTAAAAAAATAACATATACGTATCGGATTTTTTTTTTTAAATTGCATGCCCCTCGAAATTGCGGGCCTTGTACAGAGGTCCTTCCCACACACCATCAAAGCCTCCCATGGAAACTGTAACATGGCACACAAAAAATCAATTAGTTTACACACGTGGATTTGATACACCTCTACTTCAGGATCGCTTACCACTGTGCTACTGTTTAGTTATGTACGTTGTGTAGTATTTTGAGATAAAAAATATGAAATAGTAATTAAACAAACACAAATGTCTAAAATCAACTTTTGAGGCAAATATGGTAACTGAAGCTTCTCTATTCACACCAATCTGCAAATATCCCAAGGTTACACATTTCTCTTATTGATATCTTCTCTTGGAGCTCCAAAATCCCTCCCACTCCCACTCCCATTCAACCATCTTCTTCCTTGGTTGTTGTTTCTCCTCTAACGTAACAAAATCATAAAAGAATGAAAATTAAAAAAAAAAATCTGAAATAGAAATACAAAAATTAAGGATCATGACTTATGATTAAAGAAAATAATCTACAAATAGCAAAAACCCCAAGAACCAAAATTTATAGGGTTAATTGAACCACATACCATGCGATTATGGGTGTAACCTTCGATGGCATCCATAGGAGAGTTAAGAAGTAAAATCATGGTCCAAAGTTAAAGAACGAATACTGAAGATATTTTTATTTTTAACACTAATCTAGTAGTGACTCATCATCATATGCATAAGCTATGTTTAACAAAAAAAACATACCAATATAGAAGTAATAGAAGACAAATTGATGCAAATGAAAAAATATGAACCATTCATAACCAATCAAGCAGATCTACCTGTTTGGTTCACAGGCTGAAACAATAATCTTCATGAGGTGGATAAACCTATTTTTTTCCATTATCATACTATTTAGTACTACAGACTCCAATTTAACCCATTTGCCTAAGTGGGTCGATTTAGGCTGTTCACAATAATACACATGGGCCAAACAAATAAAAGATTACAGAAGGCCAAACTAATAAAAGGTCAGCCAAAGTATTCTCAACCGCACAAAGACCCAAAAATCACTATTTTATATATGAATGAATAGATTTGACATTTGGCCGATTTAGTTTTAAAAATGAATCAACACATTTCTAATTAAAAATTAAAAAATATGGATAAAAAGTGCCAAGGCTTGACCCCATCCAATCTGTTTGGACCTATATTAAAAAAATGTTGACCCGAGCTGGTCCAATTTGCCTACAATTAACTCGATCTTCTGTTTTAATACATACCAAAACTATAAGCTTCACACTGATTCTTGCAGGCAGATGTACCATTGTTGTCTTTCTAGTACCAGTTTCACCAACCAAACGAACACGCTCGTCATATTTGACAGATTCGGCTATTCTATCCAAGATATGAAATGAAGTATGAATCTCAACGAATGATCTGATCACACGAAACACTTTATAAAAGCAAGTTGAATAAACTAAAAACTGAAACGAAAAACAACATTAGAAATAATGTAAATAACATGAAATGGGAACCCACATGTTTTCATGTTCTCTGAAGAGCTACTCATCCAATATGTACCTTAGACCGCAAGTCCTGCATATAAATATAGAATGTTAAGGAAAAAAAAAATAATTACACACAATGCCGTACGAATGTAGTTAGTTACAGAAATCGAAACCTTGACAAGAACAAAAAATATTGTATTGGCATTTGAAATATGCATTTCCCAAATCTCGAACAACTCGCTCATATTTCTTAAGCGCATTTCCACTAAACTTGTAGAGGTTGAGAAAACATCCACAGTCTGCTAAAACACAAATTTGTTAACAACCCACGATTTTTACAAATGTAATCAATAGAGAAAAGGGAAGATAATATGCACTTACACTGTGTTCCAGAGTTTACTAACGAAAGGAAAGCAAAGGAAACAAAAAGAAAGTAAAAATATTTTGTGTTCCAGAGTTTCATTTAAGGAATGAAAAGAAAGGAAAATAAAACATGTCGTGTTCCCGAGTTTCATTTAAGGAAGGAAAAGAAAGGAAATGAAAGGAAAACTGGGCTAAATTCTTTAATTTTTCTTTCCTTCCGATTTGGGAGGAAATGGTGAGAAAGACATCTTTTTCTTTCCTTTCTCGTCCTTTCCTTTCTCACTTTTACTTTCTTTTCTTATCCCTCGTTAAGTTAACTCGGGAACAGAGCGTTAGCCACATCAACTGGCAAATTATCCAATGCAATAGATAACCCAAATCAACAATTCTCTTGCACCACTTTAAAACATGCCTGCCAGTACAAAAAGATAACTGAATACATCAAAACGCAATCGGCCAAGAGAAAAATACAGGCGTAAGATGCAACAGGAGTGGATGATATGCATTTAAGAAACCCCAAACATTCATAAATCGATTAGAAATGCGAGAAACTATAACGATTTAATAAAACAGAATACGGAACAAAACACTAAAACAGAAAAGGGAACCACCCCCAAAATCATAACTTACTTTAGCAGAAATCTTCTAAGGTTCAGACGTCGGCGATCGAATAGGTGATGAGACTTCAATCGAAGAGCGTGGACAGAGAAGAGAATAACTGTGGCGGCCTAGGGCTCCAGAGAAAAAGGGTTACGAACTTGTGATAAGGGAAATCGATGTTATTGATTTAAGGGGGAGCTGATAATTCAGATGAAAAGAATTGGGTTTTGGGGGTGTTGTGATTGATTTAGGGTTTTAATCATAGGGGTGGCTGAAGGTAGGAGAAGACGACCTGAGAATACGCCACGTGTAAAAAGTGCCATATGGCAGCAAGCAAGAGAGTTCTATAAGGCTCGTTCTATACACACCCCCCTTCCTGATTACACCCCCCCCCCCTTGTGAGAGGAAAACTGTCGGTCCCACGTAGCACCCTTCTATAAACGTAGGAGAAAATTAGAGATCTAGGCTGAAATTCAGCCAAGTGTACAAACATTTTTATTTATAAGTATAATAAAGATATATTTGATTGTTTAGATCATGTTGAAAAACCTTGGAATTGTTAATGGTGGTTTTGAATGTGATGAATAAAATGAGAAGAAACAGAGAATTTTCATTTTTAACTGGTGGGCCGAGCAGCTAGGCTGTGGCTTTGTTTAGACATTCTTCATTGGGCCTAGACCTAGTCATGGTTTCTTTGCTAATGGGCTTGAAGCCCACCTATTATAAGATTAAAAAAAAGGGGTGGCCACGAGGGATTTGGACTTTGGGGACTGCATAGGTTAATTTCCTATATATAAACTAATTAATATATATGATTAAGTTTCAATAATTAATGATTGTTATATTGAAACAAGCAATTGATTTGTATGGGTATTAAATCTAATTATTCATTTTTTTATTTTTTTCTCACCATAAAACCTAACTAATTTAGTTAAATTGTTTTCTTGTATTTATTTCCCAATTTAAAGTTATTATTTCAATAAAATAAACTTGTTAATGGTTTGAGTCAACAAGGGTCAAAACCAGCTTTGTTTCGAACCGGCTTTTTAGGCGGAAAAAAAGTCGTTTCAAAATCGGGTTTTAACTAGTTTGGTTCGGGTTTTACCATTCGATGTATATGTTTCCACACCGATTACAACCCATATGCTTGGGTCGATTCAAAACCAATTTCAATATCAGTCCCGGTTCCGAATTACAAACATGCTCTTGTTAACCAGTTTTTTTTTTTCACTTCTTTAACCCTAGTAATATTAAGCTGGGCTCAAATGACTTGTTTAAGAAGCTGGACTTGGCCTAACTTAATCAGCAATGACCTATGTTACTCAAACCACTTAAATCTTCTCCCATTTGGAGACGAATGGAGTTCACTTTCGGCCACCATGCCGTCGTTGTCCCTTACTTTTTTTCATGTTTTTTTTTCCAAACCAGTTTAGGTTTGAGTCAACAAAAGTCAAAACCAATTTCTCTTGGAAGTACAACTTACGTCTCTGTGGTTTACATGAAATTGCAGATTGAGCCCCCAACTTTTTTTTTTCATGCCATGCCATCTAAGTTTCCTTGGTTGCATTGTTGACCGTTTATTGAAGGGGTATATTCGTCTTTTTAACTTGATAACTAAGAGCATTTGTGTCATTATACCAGTGGCTCTAAATTACACAAAATCTTCTTCTTCATCTTTTCATGAATTCTCTTCCTCTCTCATGGGTGTCGGTTTCAATAATTCGTGGAGAAATAGCAAGTGTTGATTGAAACTAAAGAGGTATGGTTTTGAATGACTGAAGCATTGGGAGGTTTGTGATGAGAATGAGGGGATGAAATTAGGGTTTAGAGAGTACACGAGAAACCATCCACACACGCATCCTGTAAGTATCACCTCAATTTTATGAATTCCAATTGCGTTTATGTGCTCGATCGCTGATTTAGATACAATTGGGTTTTTGGGTTTGTTGATAATTGGAATTTCGATTAGTAATTTACTATTTTTTGTGCCCTGATTATGGTACTCTGTTTGCACTGTTCGATTTGAATCTCAATTGATGATTGATGGGTTTGATTTTCTTATTAATACTTCAAATTTTATGAATTTTAATTGCATTTATGTGTTTGAATTCTGATTTTGATTGAATTGGGTTTATGGGTTTGTTGGAAGTTGGACATTGATTACATGGGAACAGTGGCGGACCCAGGATTTTATTTCAATGGGGTCCATTTTCGGGTCGGTCCTCGTTCGGGTCGAGTCAAAGTGAGGTTTGAACTAGATTTAAAAAAAAATAAGAAAAATGGGCTTATCAAGGATTGAACCCACAACCTCTTAGTGGAAAAGAGGGAGATTTACCACTACACCAACTTTCTTTTTATTTCTATGGTGTCCACCTAATTGTATTTATGGGGTCCATATACAATTTAATATACCGAATCTACTATTTTTTTAAAAAAGATTGGGGTCCGGGTACCCCGATGGCACCAATGTGGGTCCGCCCCTGCATGGGAACCGACAATTTTGTGGTTTCGTGTTCATGATTTTAATCGATTCAAAGTACTATAGTAGAGGGACTAATATGGTGTTCTACATAGACTAATGGGGTAGTATTTCATTTTACATGAATATGTGATTCAAATGGCAGCTCTTAGTAGTCCCTGTGCAAAGCATTTTTATATTTCTTTGTTTACAAGCTCTGAATTAAATGGTAAAGAATACACATTACAGTAAACAGCAATCTTCATCAACATTCTATTTATGCTATTAAGACAACGGAATATAGATGCTCATTATATGACCCGCTTCACTAATAAAGTGTAAACTTTAAAGCCATATGCCCCTATAATCTTGACATTTATAAGTAAATGGGTTGAAATTGCCCTCCTTCATTCTCACAGTTATTGACAAAATTTTGTGTACAAGATAATATAATATGGTATCGGATTAGGATCAAATACAAAGGATCCTAATTGTAAGAAGTGTAAGAAGGATTTATAGAGTGACAAGTGTCCAATAACCTAAAAAAACCCACTACACAAAAAAACCCACTAAAAAAAAAAAAAAAACTTAAACATCCACCACCACCAAAAACACCCACCCCCCCCCCCCCCCCCACACATCACCCACCCCAATTTTTTTTTTTTTTTTTTTTTTTTTTTTTTTTTTTTTTTTGCCGAGGGGGTGGGGGGTGGGGGTTTAGGTTTTTGGGTGGTGGTGGGGGTGGGTGTTTAGTTTTTTTTATATTTTTTTTTAGGTTTTTAGGTTTGGGGGGGGGTGGGGGGTGGGGGTGGGGGGGGGGGGTTAGGTTTTTTTAAGGTTTTTGGGGGGTGGAGGTGGGGGGGGGGGGGGTTAGGTTTTTTGGGGTTTTTTTTTGTGAGGTATAGTTTTTTTTTGTTTTTTTGCGGGGGGCGGGGGGGAGGGGGGTGGGTGGGTGGGGGGGTTTAGGTTTTTGGGTGGGGGGGGGGGGTTTAGGTTTTTGGGTGGTGGTGGGGTGGGGGTGGGGTGTGCGTGGGTGTTTAGGTTTTTGGTGGTGATGTAGTGGGTTTAGTTTTAGGTTATTGGACACTTGTCACTCTATAAATCCTTCTTACACTTCTTACAATTAGAAGCCTTTGTAGAATAACTTGACCCATATGGTATCAAGGCAACAAGCTTTATATGCAGTTTTAGTTCTCTTAGTTTCACTTCTACCATAAATTCTTTGTTGTATGACTAAACTGCTCTGCTGCCTATCAAAATATGCATAGTCCGTTGGTAAAATGCTAAAAATGCTACCTTTACATGTAGATAGATAGATATGGAGTAAGGACGAAAGCTGGTAAGAAGCAATCATCAGAAGATGCTGGTGTCAAAATTGCACATTCTCCAGGAGCTTCAATTCGATGGCACAATGAACTTGCCTTAAATAAGGTATGTTTTAACATACATATTATTTTTTTTTATGAAAATCAAAAATATATTCATATCAATTCCAATTTTGGAAAATTGTTGTTTTGACCTTTATAGTCAAAGTGGGACAGGTAAAAGAGCTATACGATGAAATATGACTTTGTTCACCTCACTGAGCGGTGGATACCGTTAGACTATGATTTGTAATGCCAGTGTGCAGAGGTGACCTAATTTGATGTTGTTGTGGTCCCATCTGATTATATTAAACGAACTTTTCAAATTTAGTGACGTTATATGACTGGGTTGTTAAATTGCTGTTCATTCTTATGCTGTCAGTTTACCCGTTGATGCAGTGACAGATACATATGGAACATTTCTACCTGATGGAACAGCTTTACAGTTTCAGCAGATTCTGAGCTTAAGTGTTTTACAGGTGCCAGAATGGGTTGGTTGGACAGGTTGAAATTTGAATAACAGGTGAAAGTGAGTTAACGTGTACTGGTCAAACATGCGGTGTACTGGGTTGACCCAAAAATATTTTATGTCAAAACATTTTAAATATGTTTATAAACCATTAGTGTTTTCAAGTCTCAAACCTGATTACAAAAACTATATTAGTTGGATAGACAACTTTTGACCCGTTCCAGCCATTTTCAATTTAATTACCCATTTGAGCTTTTCGAAAATAAAACATAGCCCCAGTCTACATGTTCTTAAGTAGTGCATTGGAATTGTCATCTCTACCTTAACCCATCAAATTCTAATCTTGGTTTGTTCCCAGCAATTTTTTTATTAAAAGATTCTCATGTCAATCATACCATTTTGCATGATCCAGGATTCCCGAATCACCTCTTGCGACACAAGCAGTCCAGGTGGTGACAACTACGGTGCCGCATCCCAAAGCCAGGACACCAAAGAAGATGTTCCAATGGTATGCAATTTCTGATTTCGCAATCTCTCATACTTTGTCTTAACAGGACCTTTGACCAATCAACATGGTTACTTAGGCTAAAGGTTGTGGTCATGACCCTCATGACCACCATGACCCTCCATATAAGCGTCATGTCACCCACCTCTAATCCACCATCCAAAACCACTACCCTAAGGGTGTGGTCATGACCCAAACAATTATGCCCCTTTATTATTTTAATATATTTTTGTCTCAAAGTTATCAAATGGAGGGCCGTGGTAATCGTGGTTTAATCCACGCCAACCACCATCAATCAAGGAGAGGGGTGGTGTAGCCTTCCATTCATGTTCCTACGTGACGAATCATGTTCCAACCATGACCCACACACCCTTTAGCCTTATTAGAGGTTCAAATTGGAACGGATTGAGTCGATCAAAGCTTTTCTTTTTGTCTAAAAAGTTTAGAAAAAGTAAATATTTAGTGGGTCAACTAAAGTTGCATTATTTCAAGGATATTAATTTTTTTTTACTGAAATGATTACATTTAGCACCCCTAGTCAAATGGACGGATGTCTCTCATGGAGCATAGACCGAACAAGTTACTATAGGACTGGTTTAGTCACCATTCGACCTCGTCTCATTTGATTTAAGTGCATTTAACCGGCCGTCTCCGTTGGTTTATTTTTCACCCTCTTCTATATTCAAATAACCAAATTACACTTTGTTTGGAGTAACAACCACTTTTTACTTTTATTAAATCAAAAGTTCCTATGTAAGTTCTAGCAACAAAGTCGATTAACCCAACTTAATTAACAATTATCCCTACTTTGTTATCATAAGATGATATATCATGAAGTAAAATCGTGTTGAATTTTAACAGTTTAGGTCGACAAATATTATTAGTGACCGATCATCAAATATAACCTATAACCTAATAATGCGAGACTAAAAAAGTTCATATATTTTGTATGATAATATTAAAATAGATACATGTATTGTGTATATGTATAAAAAAAGGAATAGTAAAAGAGTAAAAAATTTAGTTACCCTAGTATTCTATTATCTAGTAAGACTATCATCATTATCATTGGTGACGTTCTCCCAACCTAAGTTGCCCAAATAATTAAAAAAAGAGTTAAATGCCCGGATAGTCCCTGTGGTTTGTTATTTTTTCACCTTTAGTCCCTAACTTTTTAAAATTACAGCTATAGTCCCCAACTTTTTCAATTTCGTTACCGGATAGTTCCTAGCGTGGATGGGGGTTAGTTTTTTCAGTTAAATTGATGTGAAATGACCAAAATACCCTTATTATTAAAAACCCCAAAAGACATCTTCTTCACCAGCACTCAGCCACCAGTGCCACAGCCACATTCATATACGCTGTGTAATCAACTAATCATATACGCTTCATCTTCTTCATTCATCTTCCCCCAAATCGACATCTTCCTCTTCTTCCTTACATCAACAACATCATCACCACATTCCTTGTAGCTATCAATACATTAAGCATTCATTATGTTCACACATTGTATCAATACATTAAGCATTATTTACGTTCACACACATTAGGCATTTGTATCATCTATTTACATTCACACACAAACCATTTGTATCATCTCTATATATATTTCAATGTAATACAATGTACAATCAACTTGACAAGTACATTCAATCTTCAAGTTCTATCATGGTATCAGAGCTTCTATGCTCCTCTGAGCCAATCGATCCACCATAACCCACATGGCGGAGACCAACGGCGGCTCAGCCGCACCACCGCCGCCACAACGGCGGGTTCTCTCTCTTGCTTTCAAAGGTCACCTTTCTCCTAGTATCAAAATCCACAATCTCCATATCAGACACAGTTCCTAGATACCCATACAAGATTCTCTCTTTCTGCCCATTTTTATCCAGTTTCACAAAGTTGGGATCTTTCTCATCCTCATTCCCTTGTCTGTACATGGGCTGCACTCTCTAAATCACATTTCCCCCTTCTTTATTATAATATCCTTCCATCCATCCATCCATCTCTCTCTACACTTCCTTTTTGGGTTCTTGGGACCGGAGACCTCACGCTCACCTTCACTTCAATGGCTTCTTGGAGATTAATGGCAGCCCTCCTTCTTCACCTTCTACCCTTAGCTGCCATAGCTGCTCAAGATGCTTTTGTAGGTGTGAACATCGGCACCGCAGTAGCCGACATACCGAACCCGACCCAGGTGGTGGCCCTTCTCAAGGCCCAACAAATGATCTTTACTTCTTTTTACAGGCATTCTTCCTCAACATCTTCCTCAACAACCAAAGCTTCAACACGAGTCCTCACAAGGATCAACTCGTGGATGTCCTCACCAAACCACTTGCAAGAGCGCCTTTCATCTCTTTTCGGTCCAAGATTGGAGTCTCCAACGGATCCTCCATCTTGCGGGGGCGTATCAATACATTAAGCATTCATTATGTTCACACATTGTATCAATACATTAAGCATTATTTACGTTCACACACATTAGGCATTTGTATCATCTATTTACATTCACACACAAACCATTTGTATCATCTCTATATATATTTCAATGTAATACAATGCACAATCAACTTGACAAGTACATTCAATCTTC
>JARYGA010012609.1:0-19891 GCA_030545235.1 Helianthus tuberosus | reverse complement strand
CAAACTATTTTAACGCTAAACCATTTACGTATGTTATACGTGGCTTATGAATGCTTGTTTGTTATGTTTACACATGGAATGTTGTCTACCTGCCTTAGCAACGATAGTTCTATAGTTTGGACTCAGCACCCGTTCACACGGGGGTTGTTAAGGATCTTTTACTTGCATGGGTTACGGTGGTAATCATGTATTGCGAACTGCCTCGGGCAGTCAACCCGCAGTCATTGGTATCGATGGATCTATGTCGATAACTAACGTGCTTCATTACACTATGTGTACGTGCTGGTTATGCGTAAACGAATTCGAACTCTATATGCTATTATCAAACTTGTATTCTCACCTTTACATTGTATGTATTGACTTTATTTTAACGTATGTGACAGGTGCCTAGGTTGTTTATATGCTTCTCGGGCTGTGATGAAATTGAAGCTAGGAACTGGAGTCCTAGAAACCAACGAATAAATAGTTATGTTTAAATCTGAGTTGTTGGAACAGAGTATTTGTTTTGATGTTATCTGTAATAACTTGTTTGACTATTTAAGATACGGTATGGGACGTATTGCTTTAATTAAATGGTAATGATAGTTGTTATGGAAACTTCTGGACAATCTGTTTCGCTCAGTGCCACACCCCGATGATTCCGCCATCGGTTGGGGTGTGACAGATTGGTATCAGAGCCATAACTATAGGGAATTAGGCAAGACTCGACCTAGTCCGGGTCGAAGTCTTAGAGACCTAGTCTATAATTAAGAACCAACAGACCAACTCACGCGTATGCGTAAACTCGCCACTATCACTCGCTCTTTTCTATCACTGCACTCGAATTTTCAAGTTATGAACAGGTAATGAGGTCGAGAATAGGTGTGGAAACCGTGAACTCTCGACTAAAGTTGCCTAATCAGCTTGTGTTTTAGCTACAAACGAGGAGAATCAGACCAAATTAGGAGTGAAATCCATATTTTGATGAATAATCTCCTCAAATTTTATCAAAAACAGGGACAGAAGTTGCAAGATAGGGGTGAAACCCTAACCTTGACGACTCGTCCTGCTTTTATACAAAAACTCCCACCAAAGTTTCGATGGACTCCAACGATCTAAAGACACAATATAACCAATGGGAATTGCGCCGACGCCCAAGAATCGAGGCAAAGGCATAGTCCTGGAGGTAGTTGTGCACACAGGATCCTTGCGAATAGTCGAGCCACTTTGGTTAGTCTAAGTCTATTAGCCGCAGACAATCTACCTTTGATTTATCGACCTTATGAAGATTTTACGTATTTTCTGCTTATTTGTTAACGTTTTGAGGTACTATTGGTTTCGACTAAACACTATTGCTTCTGCTACAACACAAAACCCACACAACACACCATTAACAAATCGCTCGCACTGCACTACATTCGAACGCTCGCGAACTTTAAATACTAGGTTTCTGTTTTTTGACTGCTCCTAGTAACTCAAGCGTATATGTGTTTCTCGCTACTGTGCTTACATGTTTAGGAATACTGTGATTATGTGCTCTATGTGCTTATGTGATTTTGTGTAATTCTATGATTTTGTGACTACCTGCGTTTACATGGTACGTGTTACTGAGCTTTAGTAGTAGTAGATGTGTGAGGTGAGATTCGAATACATGTGTTGAGTTCTGTGGTGATGTCTATTGCAGACAATGTTGTCTGGATCTCGTCATACACTCACTCGTCAGGAAAAGAGGGACATACGTCTTGCCTCTATCATCGCGAAAAGTGTGGCAAAAGCTGTGAGTGATACCTATGAGAACGCCAGCAAATCATCCGAGGAATCGAGGACTGAAGGTCCGAAAGCTGTCGCAAGACCTTTCAGTTTCAAACAATTCAAGTCATGTGGGCCGAAAGAATTCACAGGCGAAGGAGGTCCTACTGCACTATTCCACTGGTTTGACTCTATCGAGGTTACTCTGCGACAAAGTGGTTGCCCTGATGACCTTCAAACTCTGAACGCTACTGGCGTCTTTCAGTCCCGTGCTTTGGACTGGTGAACGGCCGAGAGGAACAAGAGAGGGAATGATGCAGCTTACGGTTTGTCGTGGGACGAGCTCAAGGAAGTCATGCTAGAGGAATTATGCCCTCCTCACGAACGTCAAAAGCTTGAAGCTGAATTCTGGCACATACATCAGAAGGATGGAGACAATGCTGGTCTTACTGCTTGCTTCAAACAGCTCAGCATCATCTGTCCCGACCAGGTCAAGACTCCTGAGATGACCATCAAGAAGTACATGCGAGCTTTGCCCGACTGCGTTGCTGATTTCGTGCAAGCGGCTAAGACTGCCACGATCGAGGAAACCTATCTGCTGGCCGCTGAGATCAATGACAAAAGGGTTAAGGCTGGGGTGTGGGATAAGACCTCCAAGCATCTGCATCAAGCCACCACTGCTGCACCAACTGCTGAAACCACCTCGTCAAGCAACAAGCGAAAGAACAAGAGAAAGAACAGCTCCACCAACAAGAACTGTGCGATTACTGCTGCACCGATTCAAGTTATACCTGCCCAACAGCGTCAAGTAGCGGCGCCTGTGGCCAATGCACCGCCTGCAAAGCGTGCATATACTGGACCACACCCGCCCTGCCCTACTTGCACCTATCATCACCCGACTGTTATTCAATGCCGCTTCTGTGCTCACTGCAATGTGTACGGCCACTTTACTGCCAATTGCCGTATTCGCCAAGCTCCTGCCAATCAAGCTCTACTCGCTGCCCCACAGGGTCAACAAGCTCCTCCGGCACCGCAGTCAAAGCCAGAGCATGCTTCACGTGTGGCGACCCGAATCATTTCGCCAACATGTGCCCGAACAGGGTAGTGAAACAAGAACCGCAACAGCAGCAACCACAGGAGCAACAGCAGCAGCAACAACAGGCCGCACGCGCCAGAACTTTCAATCTCAATGTGCGTCAAGCCCAGGCCGACAACAACGTGGTCAATGGTATGTTCCTTGTGAATGGTATTTATGCTTCATGTTTGTTTGATACTGGAGCCGATAATTGCTTTGTGTCGCTCGAATTTGAGAAACTCCTTAGTCGTAAACGTTCCCGACTCTCCTCTGCATTCGATGTCGAAATCGCTACCGGAAGAACCGTCGCTGTAAACTCTGTTATTCGTGATTGCACTCTCGAGCTCAACAATCACATCTTCTCAATTGACCTCATTCCGATGCAACTCGGAAGCTTTGACGTCATAGTAGGCATGGACTTTCTTCGAGAAAACCATGCCGAAGTTGTGTGCTTCGATAAAATGATTCGTTTTTCGCTCCCAAATGGTGATTCATTGCGCGTCTATGGTGATACTACTTCGAAGGGTCTCAAGCTTATGTCATGCCTACAAGCTAGCAAGTATCTCCGCAAGGAATACAGAGCTTTCTTGGCTAACATTGTAGCAGCGGAGAAGGAAAAGAAAGAGAAGAAGGAAGTGAAAGACGTTCCTGTGGTTCGAGAATTTCCTCAAGTTTTTCCAGAGGACCTTCCCGGACTACCTCCAAAGCGCGATATTGATTTTCGCATTGATCTCATTCCTGGAGCTAATCCTACCGCCAGAGCTCCTTATCGACTCACACCGTCCGAAATGCGCGAACTCTCAACCCAACTCCAGGAATTACTTGAGAAAGGCTTTATTCGCCCGAGCACCTCTCCTTGGGGCGCACCAGTCCTTTTCGTCAAAAAGAAGGACGGGTCGTTCCGGATGTGCATCGACTACCGGGAGTTGAATAAGTTGACTATCAAGAACTGCTATCCTCTGCCTCGAATCGACGATTTGTTTGATCAGCTACAAGGCGCCACGTGTTTCTCAAAGATCGATCTACGTTCCGGATACCATCAGCTGCATATACAAGAGGAGGATATACCCAAAACCGTGTTTCGTACTCGTTACGGCCATTACGAATTCGTTGTCATGCCTTTTGGCCTAACCAACGCACCAGCAGTTTTCATGGATCTGATGAATCGAGTGTGTAAACCATATCTTGACCGTTTCGTCATCGTGTTCATCGACGATGTCTTGATCTATTCCAAAACGAGAGCCGAACATGCGCAACATCTACGGTTGGTTCTCGAGTTACTCCAGGGGAACCAACTCTACGCCAAACTCTCCAAGTGCGAGTTTTGGTTGGGGGAAGTTCAATTTCTGGGTCACATCGTAAATAGTCAGGGTATTCACGTCGATCCTGCGAAGATTGAAGCTGTTAAGAGCTGGGTTACGCCTAAGAATCCGTCGGAAGTCCGTTCTTTTATCGGACTAGCGGGCTATTATCGACGATTTATCGAAGGATTCTCGAAGATTGTTGTACCACTTACCTCTCTCACGCATAAGGACCAGCCTTTTGTCTGGGGAACCAAACAAGAGTCTGCCTTTCGAACCCTCAAACACATGCTTTGCAATGCTCCTGTTCTCACACTACCCGACGGAAACGATAATTTCATTGTCTACTGTAATGCTTCCAACCTTGGTCTCGGTTGTGTCCTAATGCAACGAGACAAGGTCGTAGCCTACGCATCTCGTCAGCTCAAAGTCCACGAGAAGAACTATACAACCCACGATCTCGAGCTAGGCGCAGTTGTTTTTGCATTAAAGATTTGGCGACACTACCTGTATGGTACAAGGTGTACGATCTTCACCGATCGTAAGAGCCTACAACACATCTTTAATCAGAGAGAACTAAATATGCGTCAACGCCGATGGGTAGAACTTCTCAACGATTACGACTGTGAGATTCGTTATCACCCAGGCAAGGCAAATGTTGTTGCCGACGCACTTAGCAGACGGAGCTATCTGCTTAGCACTCGAAATGTTCAAGCCCAGCACAACCTCGAAGCTCTCATCCGCGACGCCCAGCATGCATGTTTCAACGTACGCACTCTGAAGAAAGAAAGAATCTACCAAGATGGAGCCCAGCTTGTGAGCAAATCAAATGGGATATTCCACTTCTTAGACCGAATTTGGATTCCCAAGCGAACCAACCTGCGACAGATTATCATGGATGAAGCCCACAAATCCCGATACTCTATCCATCCCGGTGCTGACAAAATGTACCATGATCTTCGCTATAGGTACTGGTGGCCGGGTATGAAACGGGATATCGCTCTCTACGTCGAAAAATGCCTAACCTGTGCGAGAATCAAAGCTGAACATCAAAGACCCTCTGGCTTGCTCGAACAACCACCAATTCCCATGTGGAAGTGGGAGAGCATAGCTATGGATTTCGTAACCAAGCTTCCAACCACTTCATCAGGTCACGACAGCATTTGGGTTGTTATTGACCGTTTGACTAAATCAGCTCACTTTCTGCCAATACGAGAAGACTACAAGGTAGAACGATTAGCCCGAATCTACACCGACGAGATCATTTGTCGACATGGGACGCCTCGTGACATCATCTCTGATCGCGATGCTCGGTTTACTTCACGATTGTGGGAAACATTCCAAACGGCACTCGGTACAACGCTTAATCTAAGTACTGTGTTCCACCCGCAAACCGACGGTCAGACAGAAAGAACGATTCGTACTCTTGAAGACATGCTCTGTTCGTGTGTTCTAGACTTCGGTGGTAATTGGGATAGACACTTGCCGTTAGTCGAATTCTCGTATAACAACAGCTACCAGGCTAGCATCCAGATGGCACCTTTCGAGGCATTATATGGAAGAAGATGTCGATCGCCTATTGTGTGGCACGAGATCGGTCACTCGCAACTAACCGGTCCGGAGCTGCTACAAGAAACGACAGACAAAATTTTCCAAATTCGAGACAACTTAGCGAAAGCTCGGGATCGACAGAAAGTTTACGCCGATAAAAAGCGCAAGCCCCGTGAATATGGCGTTGGTGACTACGTACTCCTAAAGGTATCACCTTGGAAGGGTGTAGTCCGATTCGGCAAGAAGGGGAAGCTCGCGCCTCGATATGTGGGACCTTTTAAGATTCTGGAAAGGATCGGAAAAGTCGCCTACAGACTCGAATTACCGGAGGAACTTAGCAATTTCCATCCGACTTTCCACGTGTCAACCTCCGAAAGTGCATTGCCGACCACGATCTACATGTCTCTCTAGATGATCTACAAGTGAACGAAACATTACACTTCGTGGATCACCAA
The DNA here is from genome assembly GCA_030545235.1 of Helianthus tuberosus. NCBI lineage: Eukaryota > Viridiplantae > Streptophyta > Magnoliopsida > Asterales > Asteraceae > Helianthus > Helianthus tuberosus. The sequence goes on along the minus strand of JARYGA010012609.1, from coordinate 13,781 downwards.
TCCAAGCAGCTCAGGCGCTCACGCATTCCCATTGTGAAGGTCCGATGGGAAGGCAAACGCGGCGCGGAGTTCACTTGGGAACTTGAAGGCGACATGAAGACAAAGTATCCACAGTTGTTTAACGAGTGAGTAATGTCTGGTTAAGAAAGGCAAGGTGGCATAATTGTAAATAAAGAAAGATTCCTGATTCCCTTGGCCTATAAATAGGAGCCTTACGGTTTCAATTAGGGACTTTTGCCCTTTGGCATTCGCGTGATTCAAGTTCTTGTAACGATTTCAGATCCGATTAAATAGAATCGCAATTATATTACATTCTAGTGCGTTTGATCTATGCAACCGAGCACCTGCTTAGATACCACTTGTAGGATCGATTTTGACTCCGTTACGATTATGTTTAGTCACACACGTTCACGGATTCCGCACGTCTCTGAGCCAACAAATATCCGCGCGAATAGGCTAAACAACAAGTCATTACGGATATGTTATCCGCACGGATTGCCATCCGTACGGTGAACATCAACAGCAACATTCAACATTTTTTCTAACAAAAACACAAATTTCTCACAAATGACTTCGAGTTAAGATTTGAAACTTTGTAGGCTTATAGATCAGTGAATTTCGCATATCATATGCAAAAAAATCAGCAATTTTATCCGTAAAAAGTCGATTAATTTGACGATTTCCAGTGGTCCAAACGAAGAACTCTCACACGTGATTCACGACCTTGTTACAGCTTCAGCTTAATTTCGGGACGAAATTCCCTAAACAAGGGGAGGCTGTAACACCCCGTGTTTTCACGAGTGAAAGTCAAAGTCAAGGTCAAAGTCAACGACCAATTTCGCGCGACTTGACTCGTAGAAATGTTTTTATTTTATTAATATTATGTGGAGTAAGTGTCGTTCATTACAATAATCAAATCGTGTTAACCATATTTCAATCGACCTACGACTGTGAATGATAGGAAGTAACAATGCGATAAAGTTAATCAAGCAATGTTAATCGAATCGACATCGAATCGTGACTCGAGCTACGTATTTTACTTGTTGTTTATACGTGTATGTGTGCCTTACGTGTTACCTGTGCATGTTTATTTATGTTTGTGGTGATAATCAAGCGAACTCAATCGAACTCGAAGTCTAACTCGAATGTAAACGAACCCGAATTCCAAGTCGAACCATATAAGAAGTAGTTGGGACTGAAAGTAATTTGACTAGGAAACCCTATCGAATCGCTCGAAAAATCAAAACCGAAGCAATATCGCGCCGAACGCACCAAATCAGGCTACATCCGCACGGATTGCCAGTCCGCACGGATTGCCAGTCCGCACGGATTGCCAGTCCGCACGGATGACCAATCCGCGCGGATAGTCTATCCGGGTTACGTGCCATCCGCACGGCTCACCCTTTCCCCTTTTAGCATCCTATAAATACACGGGTCACTCTCCAACTTTTCCACTTTTGGCAAGTGACGTCCGAACCGCACACATTCTTCACTTTTTCTCAGATTTCTCTCAATCCAGGTAAGATCTTGCACTAATTCTTGTACATTCTTGATCACTACACAATTCTACACATTTCTATCTTTCAAATCTCCACTTTTAACCATGAAATCATCAAGATTTGAGGTATTCTCGGGTGACGTCATCATGAAGTTCGTATGAACATCAAGCTTGACCTCATTCCACCAAGAATAACTCAGATCTAAACGATTTCCATAAGATTTCACAACAACTTCGCCAAAATCTAAACTTTTCTAAGGATAAAAGAGTTGAAAGAAATAAACCTAAGTTCTCTCCTTCTTTTACCCTTAAGATTGGTACGAATCTGATCGGTTCTAGTCTCCACTCGATAATAGTGATGCACTAGTCTTAGATCTGGGATCCTACCGCGAGACACCTGATTTCGAGGTGAACCGGAACGACCATTCTGAGTCGCCGACAAGTCGAGTCAGGGTGGTTCCTGGCCGGCTTAGTCATACGAGTGAGAACACGATTCCAAGTGGTTGCCACGTAATCAGAACGTCTCGATAAACGAAAACGGAAACCAAGAGTAGACTAACGGAACAATCAGACCAGAGACTGTCCGCACGGACCAGTTGTCCACACGGACAAGCTGTGCGCACGGACTAGCTGTCCGCACGTACAGGCTATACGGACGGGTTGTCACCCGGACGAGCTACCCCTGGGACCCACTTTCCAAACAAGGTTTGAGTATCGACGAATGAGCAATCCGGACGGACGACCTCTGAATGGATTACTCTTCGGATCATGAGATACTAAGGCCTTAAAATAAATTCAAACAGTGTTCATCCGCACGGCCAAGTCGTCCGCACGGACAGGCTATCCGGACGGATTGTCTCTGCCCGCGCGCACAGACTGTCCGCACGGATTACCATTGTCCGCACGGACTACCATCCGGACGGATTGTTGTCCGCGCGACCAGCTTGAAAGGTAGAAACACTTAAATGTTTTCTAAATGCTACAACGAAAACTCCAAAGCACAAGCCATCATACACAAACACATCTCACACTTAGGAAGAAACAATCCACTTGAACGTTTATCCGCAAGAACAACTTGTCCGTACGGATAAGCAGTCCGCACGCACGACTAATCCGCACGGATTACCATCCGCACGGACAGCTCACGTGCACGGATAACTTATCCGGATGGGTCACCATCCGCACGGATTACCATCCGTACGGATAGTTCACCCGCACGGATGACTTCCTCTCACGAATAGTTGATCCGCACGATCAGCCATCCTAACCACTCTCACTTTGTACTGATTTGCGTACCACTTATCCTTACGTTATCGAATCTATTCAGGCTAACCGTACTCGCTGTAAAGCGCTCCCTTCAATCCATAATCGCTGTGAGTATACTCGAACCCTTTTTGCTTTAGCACTTTTGGGTGTTACAAACGTTACAAATATTCAAACTACAACTATCACACTACTCAAACTATTTTAACACTAAACCATTTACGCATGTTATACGTGGCTTATGAATGCTTGTTTGTTATGTTTACACATGGAATGATGTCTACCTGCCTTAGCAACGATAGTACTATAGTTTGGACTCAGCACCCGTTCACACGGGGGTTGTTAAGGATCTTTTACTTGCATGGGTTACGGTGGTAATCATGTATTGCGAACTGCCTCGGGCAGTCAACCCGCAGTCATTGGTATCGATGGATCTATGTCGATAACTAACGTGCTTCATTACACTATGTGTACGTGCTGGTTATGCGTAAACGAATTCGAACTCTATATGCTATTATCAAACTTGTATGCTCACCTTTACATTGTATGTATTGACTTTATTTTAACGTATGTGACAGGTGCCTAGGTTGTTTATATGCTTCTCGGGCTGTGATGAAATTGAAGCTAGGAACTGGAGTCCTAGAAACCAACGAATAAATAGTTATGTTTAAATCTGAGTTGTCGGAACAGAGTATTTGTTTTGATGTTATCTGTAATAACTTGTTTGACTATTTAAGATACGGTATGGGACGTATTGCTTTAATTAAATGGTAATGATAGTTGTTATGGAAACTTCTGGACAATCTGTTTCGCTCAGTGCCACGCCCCGATGATTCCGCCATCGGTTGGGGTGTGACACAGACCGACAGCCACTGCAAGAAATCACCTAGTTGGACGAATAAGGGCGCGCCACGTCATCCACTACATTGGCAACAGCAGAGGGGACAAAGAGGATATTCCCCTTGGTCGGACAGCTAGCGCCCACTGGCTAGCTGGCAGGTCTCCTCCTCCTCTTTCATCCTTTGGCTATAAATAAGGGACTCCTCCTCCTCCAGGTTTAGAGATTCTGCTCTCTCACTATTTACTCTTAACACACATTTTTCCTCATCAGAACAGTACTTATTCTCACGTCGGAGAGTGGTCACAAGGAGAACCCCCTATTCCCCTCCTTGTGGCGAGTCACCGGTGTTCTGTTTTGCAGGATATCAGCTAACGGCAAGTGGAGGAAGAGATTGAACCATTCATACACGAGATAGTTCAGTTGGGATAACCTTGTGTTAACTAGTGTTTCATCAATATGCAATACTCCTTTTCTCCTTGGCTTTATGCAATCCAATACGAATGTTATTACCTGTATCTGAAACTCCGATAAAATAGAAACATTTAATTTAGAGTAAACTGCAATTTTACACCCTGAGGTTAGGGGTCATTGGCATGTCTACCCCCCCCCCCTAAGGAAATAATTGCAATTTTACCCCCCACTGTTCACTGTTATGTCGCAAGATTACCCCCTGTTAACAGATTCTGTTAAGTCAACGTTTGTTTTGACTGTTATAATGTGTGAAAAGTCGTTTTTGCCCCTATCTTATTAAAATTATATAAAAAATCAAAAATCAAGTTCATCATCATTAGTTCATTCTTCTTCATCTTCATCATCATCATTTCATTCATTCTGGGTGTTCTAGATCCAGAAATCACCTACAAACAATTACTCTCATAATTCATTCAACATCAAATTTACACAAATCATCAAACCCTAAGTGCCCTAACAACAACAACAAAACAAACCCAGATCTAATAACCCAAACATCTGCACATGAACACAGATTCATAATCAATCTTCATACAAAACAAATCCCCTTTGACTTGTTCATAATCAATCTTAAAAAAAACCCAGATTCATAAACCCAAACCGACTTAATAACCCAAACATCTGCACATGAACATAACAGATTCATACAAAACAAACCCAGATTCAAAAAACATCTTCATAATAACCCAGATTCAACTGATGATGATGTTTCATAAAAACAAAACAAACCCAGATTCAAATAACATCTTCATAATAACCCATATGCACATGAACATAACATATTCAAAAACATCTTCATACAATATACATAAACCCAGACATGCCAAGTTCATGTGCAGATTCAACCCAGATTCAACTGATGAAGTGGCGGAGACGGTGGTGGTGAGGAGAAGTGGCGGCGGAGACGGTGGTGGTGAGGAGAAGTGGCGGAGACGGGGGATGGACTGGTTCAATCGCAGAGGGGTTTCAATCTTTGTGTGATTGAGTTGAAATTTGTGCCTAGGGTTTCAATTTAGGGTTTGAAACTGATTGATTGGTTAAATTAGGGATTTTGGTGGAGAGTTGGGGAAATTGTCAAGAAATGGTTTCGATTGTTGTGGATTGTGGTGGGGGTGGCTGGTGAGGGTGGTGGTGGCTGATGGTGGCGGTTCATTCTTGCAGATTCTTGCAGCAGGTGAGATGATGGTGGGAGGTTGGATCTGGTGAGAGAGACCCAGGTGAGTATTCGACAAATTGATGAAACTGAAACAAAGATCAAAGCCAGTTTCTTGAATCTTGAAGGGTTGTTGTAAAAAGGGTATACATGTTGGTAATTGAAGAGTAAAACACAGCACGTTGGAATGGTTTTGTGGGGATATTATTGATGATCATATGAGTATATGAGTATGAGGTTAACCATTTCAAGCTTTCATACGTTCAAGAAGTCTCCAGAAACAGGAATAATAAATGGTATTTATTTAATTTTGTAAAATGGTTTTATTAAATAATAATAATAATAATAATAATAAATATTGGGTAAGATTACCAAAATACCCTCATCTATAAGGTCAAACTACCGTTGACTGTTAACAGGGGGTAATCTTGCGACATAACAGTGAACAGTGGGGGGTAAAATTGCAATTATTTCCTTAGGGGGGTAGACATGCCAATGACCCCTAACCTCAGGGTGTAAAATTGCAGTTTACTCTTTAATTTAATTTCATTAATACGATATATTTTTAATTTTAATTGGTTTCACATATAAGTTATAGAAAAAAAATACACCGTTGGTCCTTGTGATTTCTGCTAAATTTCAATGTCGGATACTAATAGTATTTTGTTGCAATTTCAGGTATTAACATTCTAATTTGTCACAATGTTGAGTACTAAGGCCAAATATTATTATTTTTTTTGTTAAATCTTACTAAAATGACTAAAGTGCCCTTTAATAACTAGATGGTCTATTTTTAAGTAATTATATTTGACTAAAATAATTTAAAGTAATGTTTTTTGTTTTATTTATATTTTTTATAAAGTTAAATGGATTTGAAGTTTATTATTTATAAACTTTGAGTATATAAATAATATGCTAGTAGAATAAACTTTTTAACTTGATCTAAATAATAAAGCAAGTTAACATTTATAAAAATAACTAAAACAATTTTCTGATATAGGAATATAACAGTTTTGTAAGTTGAAATAAATATAGGGCTTTGGTTTTGTATGATAGAAAAGATAAATAGCATGTAATATTTGTACCAGTTTGCGATGTTATTTACAAGAATTGCTTCCCCGGAGTTCCGTTATGCCAACACGGCTCCGATCAATTGTAGAGGCAAAATTGACAGTAAAATTGTGTGGGAATGAGGTCGCATCGCGTCAAGAGGCGTATATTTATATTCGAATTGAAGATATAACTGATCGAGAGGATGATAGGAATTGTGGAGTTAAATGGGTTAGCGGATAAGCAAAAATTGCAGTTTATACTTGACACAAATGAGTTGTGAGCTTTGATTATGATGGAGATAAACATTAGCGAAAAAAAACGAATTAAATGGAAAAATTTTACGGATCCGATATGGCTGGAATTCGGCGACTTTGTCGGAGAAGACAACCTGAAAGGAGGGCTTTGTTTTTGTTTGATATAAGAAGTTTGATTATTTAACACATATAGTCTCTACGGTTTCTAAGTTTTACAAAATAACTAAAAACTTTAATTATTAAAGGGCATTTTATTCATTTAGTAAGGCCTAACAAAAAGTTAACAAGGTTTGCCTTAGTACTCAACATTGTGACAAAGTTTAGCTTTAGTACTCAGCATTGTGACAAATTAGAATGTTAATACCCGATTTTTCAACAAAAATCTATTAGTATCCGACATTGAAATTAGACAGAAACCAAAATGACCAACAGTGTAATTTTTTCTAAGTTATATATGTCTAACTCTGTTTTAAAAATAGGGGTGTGAATTTCTGACACGACTCGAAAACATGACATGAACCTAACACGAAATTCACGGGTTTAGGTTTAGTCTAAACGAGTTCGGGTCAGTTTCAGGTTGAACCCGCGAACCCATTTAGCTAAATGGGTTGGCGTTGGGTCAACCCGGTCGGGTTAACAGATTGACCCGTTTAACCCATTTATATTATATTTTATTTTTTATAATATGTTTTATGTCATAAATCAATTTGGGTGTGTATTTTATATATAAGTATAACTTAAAAAGAGATATTGACATAATGTTTTATAATTAAATGCAATTATACATATATGTTTGTGTATTTTGTAGTAAAATTTTAATTTTAACATATTAATTTGCGAAAAAAAAGTTTAAAAATTCAAAATTCGGGTTGAACGGGTCAGGTTCGGGTCAACCCGCTAATATTCGGGTTCATATGTATGACAAGATTTTCGGGTTTGGGTCGGGTCGGGTTGAACCCGTGAACCCGACCCGTTTAGCACCCTTATTTAAAAATATGGGCTTGTTAATCTATCTTATTAGCAAATTAGCAACCAATTCTACCACCTACTGGTTTCGACCTTATAATTTTAATCAGCCTTTTATGTACAACTAAATCAGACATAAAACTTTTATGTGGAGAATGAACCCATTCGATTGCACGAGTATCTAGAAGATTACGAATCGAAAATGACAGCAACGTATATAAGAAGGAATCCCAACTTTCTTAACATAATAATTGTTTAAGAGCGTACGTACACGTGTGTGACATGCTATATTGGAATTAAGTACCTTGAGAAATACAAATTGTAAAGTGCACGGACTCTGAGAATTCATGTACTTTGTTCGAACTCGAAAAAATGTGTCATTCAGTAATGTTTTATTATTATTATTATTATTATTATTATTATTATTTAATTTTAAAATCAAATATGTATTGGACTCACTAAAGCTAATGCCAATGGTCTAACTTCCAAACCATAAAAATTGTTTTGTAAATGAGCATATTTTGGAGTTGCTATACGTATACTATTTAAAAAAATTAACATATATATATCAGACTTTTTTTTTTTTTTTTTTTTTTTTTTTTTTAAGACCGGCCGACTTCTGCTTGCTCGACGATGAAGAAGTAATCGGCTAGGGTGCGAGGTTTAATCGAACCACTTTTCTGTAGTGTTTCTGGATATAACCTTTCGTCCTAGACGGTGTTCGGATTCATCCATTCGCGGTTGGGGTGGCAGGCTACGGTCGCTTCGTCTTCTTTTCTCTTTTCTTGGTCCATGGCAGCTAGAGTTACTAAGTTCTACGTGGCGAACATCCCAGACGGTTGTAGACCGTGGGATCTGGCCACTTTTCTCGGAAAATTCGGAGAGATCGCCGGTTCGTTCATTGCGAGAAAGAGAAGCAAAGAAGGAGTAAAGTTTGGGTTTGTTAGTTTTAAAGGGGTAGAGAATTGGAAAGAGATGGAAAGGAATTTGCAGGGTCTCAAACTGGGGGGTTTTAAACTCAAGATCAACCGAGCGAGATACGCTAAGGAAAACGAAGGGGAGGCTAATGACCGGCCCGATCCTTCTGCTAATATGAGCGGTTTCCGGAAGGATGACAAGGCTATGGAGCACCCCCGGAAGGAGGCTTTTGTGAGAAATGGTTGCTCCTTCTCTGCGGCTCTCATGAACAACGCTGAAGGGTCATCGGGTCCGGACGGTCAGGAAATGAAGCTCGAAAAAACGGTGGATGTTCATGGAGAAACTAGCGCCTTTTTCGACTTGCATGGGAGAGCGGTGGTGGGTAGAGCCAAAGAGTTAGAAAAGATGATTAACATGAAGGTCTTTCTTAGATCGGCAGTCACCTGTGCTTTTAAGTTACACTATTTGGGGGGGTTGAATTTGATGATCGTGTTTGAAGACGAGATTGACGCGTCAGAATTCATCCTTAACATTAACCTTTGGAAGGAGTGGTTCGAGACTATGGACGTCTGGTCTGGCCAGACTTTGGCTTATGAAAGGATAGCATGGTTGAAATTTTATGGAGTCCCTCTTCACTTGGCGGAAAACAAGGTATTTAATGATGTAGCATCTTTGTATGGGAAGGTTGTAAAAGGGTCGCAGCTAGGCACAGAAGACTGGGACTTATCGTCTTCTTGTGTGGGAGTTTTGGTTGACTCTGGGACTAGTATTGTTGGATCGGCGACGCTAGTTTGGAAAAAGAAGAAATTCAGAATATGGGTAAAGGAAGAACAGGAAGATTGGGTCCCTGACTGTATGTTCGAAGATGTTTTCCAGGCATCATTTTCTGCTCATAACTCGGACTCTAAAAGTATGGAAGAAGAGGAAGACCAAAGAGACGAGGAGGATTCGAACGTTGGAGAGTATGTTTGTCCAGTCGAATTGAAGGAAGACAGAACTATCAACATCGGAGTTCAAGGTAAGAAGACACCGGAAGTTCATTCTCCGATGAGAGACAACGAACAGTCGGAAACAATTAATGTTGGCGGCCGTAATGATTATGATAACCTAGGAAATATAACAGGGAATGTCATGACTGAGAATCCCAATATGGTGGGGGAACCGAACAGATTTGATGGGGCCCATGGTATTTATTCAAAAAAAGACATGACAAAGGAAAACCCTTTTTTTCCTTTTAGATCTGATGGTTATTCAAGCAGGCCCACTAGTTCTTTTAGAAGACAAAGGCCCAAAAATAACAAAGTAAACAAAGGGGGTATCTCTAGTCCTTCGGAGCCCAGGCCCAGGAAACGTCCAAGGGAGGACTCGGAGTTTACTTTTGATTTGAACAAACAAGCTACTGAAAGTCAACAGGAAGCTTCAAACAGGAGCCCTATTTCTCTCTCTAAGAACTCCCCAGAAGCAGGAGGTAATCAAGTTCAGTCCGCTGCAGGGGACGATGACCCCTCGATTATTCACGGTTCAGGTTTTAGAAGAGAAGAGAGGGAAGATACGTCGGATGTTGAGGTCAGTGATTCTTTCGAGTCTGCTTCTGATAACGAAGTTAGGGCTACAATTGAGCTGGGGAAAATTGTGGGTTTGAACCTTGAAAACCATATTGATCTGGTTAGTCAGTCGATCAGAAAAGAAGGAATGAATGTGGTGGATCCATGAATTTGTTGTCGGTTAATCTTAGGGGAATTGTTGGAGAGGCTAAAGCTAGTTGGGTAAAAAACATCAGGTTAGCTAACAAGATCAGTGTCATTGCCATTCAAGAAACCATGGTATCTTCTGTGCATAGTTCTGTCATTTCAAGATTTTGGGGTAATAATTCTTTTGATTTTGCTTTTTCGGCTTCGGAGGGTCATTCTGGAGGGTTACTGTGGATATGGGATCCTAAAGTTATCAAGATTGACTCCAGTATCCAGGAAAGATATTTTTTGGTGTTGAAAGGTTCTGTGGTTGGAAGTGGAGATCCGATAAACCTTATCAACGTATATGCTCCACAGAATACGTCGGCGAAACTTGCCCTATGGGGAGAGCTAACTAATATCATTGATTCATCGTTGGGCCAATGGATTGTAGTTGGGGATTTTAACGCGGTTCGCTCAAGTGAGGAAAGGAGGCACTCGAAGTTCAAACCAGTTTGTGCGGAAAATTTTAATAATTTTATTTTTAACAACGGTTTGATTGAATACCCGATGCAGGGCAGAAAGTTTACATGTATTAGAGAAAACGGTAAAAAGCTTAGCAAGTTGGATCGCTATCTGGTGTGTTCAGAATTTTTCAACAAATGGCCTTACGCTTGTGTTAGGGCGATCCAGAATCAGTATTCTGACCATTGTCCGATCATTTTGGAGTTGGTTAATCTAAATTACGGTCCTCGTCCCTTTAGAGTCTATAATTCATGGATTGGGAAGTTGGGATTTGAGGATAGGGTTAAAGCGGCGGTGGAAGGTATGCAAATTTCGGACCCTCCAGACTCCTTTCTTATGTCAAAATTTGCTCGTATTAGATCGTTTCTTAAAACTTGGAGGGACGAGTTCTTGGCCAAAGAGAACGAGAGTGAAAAGACTGCTCGCTTGGAGTTGGAAAACTTGGAAGAAGAAATGGAATCGAGGGATCTCTCGGAGGAGGAGGAGTGGATTATGCTGGAAAATAGGAGGATTATTAACGATATTGATGGTAGAAAGAGAGCGGATTTGAAACAAAAATCGAGGCTGAGGTGGGCAATAGACGGAGACGAGAATTCTAAGTTCTTCCACGCTATGGTCAACAGTAGAAAAGCTGCGAACAATATTCATGGCCTCTCTATTGACGGAGAGTGGTGCACCAAACCGAGCAAGATCAAAAGAGAGGTTTTTTCGTTTTTCCGTGATAAATTTAAAGAGCCTATCAAGTCCAGGCCAATTTTGCAATGTAATAATCTGAAAAGGATCTCGGATATTGACAGTAACATGTTGGTAGAACCGTTCTCTGAGACCGAAATCAAAAATGCAGTTTTCGAATGTGGGGAGGATCGATCCCCTGGTCCGGACGGCTTTAACTTCGGATTCATCAAGCACTTCTGGGAGATTTTCAAAGATGATTTTGTCAGAATTTTTGCGTGGTTTCACGTTCATGGTAAGATCAACGACGGATGTGGTGCTTCGTTTATTGCTCTTATTGCCAAAATCACAGACCCGGTCTCTCTTAATAACTACAGACCGATAAACCTTGTCGGAGTCATAAGTAAGGTAATATCTAAAGTGATGGCTAATAGGATGCGTATGGTCTTGGATGGAGTTATCTCCGAAACTCAATCAGCTTTTCTTAAAGGAAGACTTATTTTAGATGGCCCGCTCATCATCAACGAGCTCATCACTTGGATCAAGAAGAGTAAGTTGAAAGCGTTTTTTCTAAAGATCGACTTTGAAAAAGCTTACGACAACGTCAACTGGAATTTCGTGATCAGTATTTTATCTCAGATGGGATTCCCTGACTTGTGGTGTAAATGGACGATGGGTATTCTCAGGTCGGCTTCGTCGTCTGTGCTCGTCAACGGGGCCCCTACCTTCCTGTTTAGATGCGAAAAAGGAATGAGGCAGGGGGACCCGCTTTCGCCGTTCCTATTTTTAGTGGTGATGGAGGCTCTCTCAAATATGCTCAACAGTGCTAAGGAAGCGGCTCTGATTAAAGGTATAGCTACTCCTAACAATGGGCCGGTTATAACGCACCTGTTGTACGCGGACGACTCAATGGTGGTGGGCGAATGGTCTAAACAGGAAGTGGTTAATATTGTTAGAGTGCTTCGATGTTTCTTTATATGCTCCGGCCTAAAAATCAACATCGAAAAATCGAACCTTTACGGCATTGGTGTGGGGGTGGAAGATACAAGTGAGATGGCCAACGAGGTGGGATGCAAAGCGGACTTCCTTCCGTTCAAATATTTGGGTCTTAAAGTGGGGGCGAACATGAATCGGGTTATTAATTGGCAACCAGTGTATGACATTTTTCGCAATCGGTTGGCTAAGTGGAAATCTCATTTGTTATCAATAGGAGGAAGGGCCGTTCTTATCAGATCCGTCATGGAGAGCTTGCCTTGCTTCTATTTTTCCCTTTACAAAGCTCCTAAGAAGGTGATTGCTGACCTGGAGTCGATAATTAAAAAATTTCTTTGGGGCGGGTCCATAGAGGAAAGGAAGATGCACTGGGTTGGATGGGAAAGGGTTTCGAGTCACAAAAAAGACGGGGGCTTGGGTCTTAATAAACTCGCGGATATTAATTTATCGCTTTTATGCAAATGGGGCTGGCGATACAAATCGGAAAGTTCCTGTTTATGGCGAAAAATTGTCGATGCATTCCATTTTAACCGGCGCGGTTGGGAAGGTTTTCCGTTTAAGAAATCTCTCAGCGGAACTTGGAGTAACATTGTTAAAGTTCTAATCAATTGCAAGGCTGGTGATCTCAGTCTTAGTTATTATATGAAGGGTAATGTGGGCAATGGTAATAGTACTTCATTCTGGCTGGAGCCGTGGATCTCTGCGGAACCTCTTAAACTGAAATACCCAGATCTTTTTCGACTGGAGGCTGAAAAGAAATGCTTAGTTTCTGATAGGATTAAATCTAATGGCTCGGAGACGGAAATTATATGGAAGTGGAAAAATGCTCCGTCCGAGTTGGGTTTGAATGAAGATCTTTTGCAGCTGTGCAACCTTCTGGAGGCGGTCAAGTTGGTCGATAGACCAGATAGATGGTGGTGGCTTCCGAATAGAGACGGTACGTTTTCGGTTAAATCTGTTAAAAGGTTGTTACTCTCGAATAAACCAGCTAGCAATTGTTTTGTAATGGATCGGTGCGAATGGGTCCCCGACAAAGTGTTCATTCATATGTGGAGAGCAGAGATGGAAAAAATTCCCACGAAGGAAGCTTTAAAAAAGAGGAATGTGTTTCAAGGAGACTCGAGCTGTCCGTTATGTTCTTCGGCTGATGAAACTGCGAATCACTTGTACACGGCTTGTTCTGTTTCAACCATTATTTGGAACGGAATCAGCGAGTGGTGCAAGATTCCTCCGGTTTTTGCATTCTCGGTTAAAGATCTCATCACCTTTCATAAGGACCTTCAGGTCTCTGCTAAAAAAAAGGAGGCGGTTCTCGGTATCATTATCATCGCGTGCTGGAGTTTATGGAAAGCGAGGAATAAGCTGGTTTTTTCTAATAGCCCGGTAAGGATAAACAGGATCATTAGTGATATTAAGGTGTTAGGTTTTCTTTGGTTTTCGAATAGATCTAAACACAAAGGGATTAGTTGGGAGGATTGGCTCTCTTTTGTAAATATGTAATTTT
>JARYGA010012608.1:0-20429 GCA_030545235.1 Helianthus tuberosus | reverse complement strand
ACACAGCGTATATAAAGCTCCATTTTTTGTATTTTTTTTGTGTATTCCTTTGTTTATTTATAAAAAAAAATTAGCACCCGATACGATACGATATAACACCCGTATAGGCCTATATGTGTGATTTAGGTCCCGTATTGACCTCGTATAAGCCTATAAGTGTGATATCGTATCGTATAGGTGTGATTTAGATCCCGTATTGACCTCGTATAACCCTATAAGTGTGATATCGTATCGTATAGGTGTGGTTTAGGTCCCGTATTGACCTCGTATAAGCCTATAAGTGTGATATCGTATCGTATAGCGTCGTATAAGTCACGTATTGACCTCGTATAAGCCTATAAGTGTGATATCATATCGTATCGTATATCACACTTATAGGCTTATATGAGGTCAATACGATATCACACTTATCGTATCGTGTTGCATCGTATCGTATAGTGTATAGTATAAGTATCGTATAGGGGATGTATTTACCAATAATATTGTTTTTTTATAAATAATTTTCTTTTTAAATTTTTATAATTCATAATAGTTGTATTATTTTAAATTTTTATATTTGTATTATTTACCAATAATATTGTTTTTTTTATAAATAATTTTCTTTTTTTATAAATAAACAAAGGAATACATAAAAAATACAAAAATTGAGCTTTATATACGCTGCGTATAGGTCCCTACGCAGCGTATATAAACCCTTGTGTTCTGTGCAATGATTACTGATAAGGCTCTGAAATCCATGGTTTATATACGCTGAGTATAGGTCTATACACAGCGTATACGCTGCGTATAGACCTAGTGCAGATAGATAAACTGGGTGTGCAGATAGTTATGGCCTAACATAAATAACTACTAACTACTACTCTAACAATTTAAAAACAATTTCAAAACCCTAGCTATTACAATCCTGCATCCATTCAGTAGCTAAACCCTAATAAGTATCGTAAATCACCAGATTGATGAATCTAAAAGGTAGAGATCAAACCAAATACACCCCCTAATTTACTATAAACCCTAATTTACCTAAAAAAACAACTGATTAAATAAAAAAAAATCAAAATTAGTGGAAATAGGGTGAATAAATACCTGGTTTACACTTCAGTTTCGTGTCGTATACGGTCGCCTATGCGTAATCGCCTTCGTATGTGTGTGTTTTTTATTTGCGGAAGAACATACCAGCATAGGGATTCTCTGATTTAAATCAAGATCTATAAGTTGCGTATAGATCCATGCGGATCATAGACAACAGTCAAACAAGTAGTTTGACTTGACAAAATTACCATTTTGCCCTTGTGTTGAGGCTATACGAAGCCGGATACAAGGGTAAAAAGGTCATTTTATGACCTTTATATACGCTGCGTATGGCTCTATAGGCAGCGTATATAAAGGTCAAAAAATGACCTTTATACCCTTCTCTACAGCCTATACGAAGCCTGGATACAAGGGTATAAAGGTCATTTTTTGACCTTTATATACGCTGCATATAGAGCCATACGCAGCGTATATAAAGGTCATAAAATGACCTTTTTACCCTTGTATTCAGCTTCGTATAGCCTCAACACAAGGGCAAAACAGTAATTTAACATATTTTAATTGTGAAAGTTTGATTTGGGGGGAATTTGTCCGCCTTTATATACGCATCGTATGGCTCTATACGATGCGTATATAAAGTGTCATTTTACCGTTTTACCCTTGTGCTGAGGCTATACGAAGCCAAACACAGGGGTAGTTTTGTCATTTTCGTCTCATACGCTGCGTAGGGGTCTATACGCAGCGTATATAAAGGTCCATTTTTTGTATTTTTTGTGTATTCCTTTGTTTATTTATAAAAATAAGAAAATTAATTGTGTGTATTTTGGGGTATTTCCAAGTTTATTTATCTAGAAAACAATATTATTTGGTAAATAATAGAAATATAAATTATAAAAGTTAAAAATAATACAAATATTATGAATTATAAAAATTAAAAATAATACAAATATTATGAATTATAAAAATTAAAAATGATACAAATATTATGAATTATAAAAATTAAAAAGGATACAAATTTTATAAATAATAAAAAATCTACAAATAACAAAAATACAAGTTTCCGCTTAATCTTCGATAAGATTTAAACTCGGGTCTTTGCCTTTGTCTTCGTCTGAGTCTGATTTAGGATTGATTATCTCGTAGTAGTGCTGTAACCGCGATCTATACATTTCTTCCCACCGTTTCGCAGCTATTGTTCAATGTGTCGACCACAATGGGCTCAGTGTAGGCATGGGGTAGTCTCTTTCCAACTTAGCATGTATGAAGTTCCCCCATAAACATGTACGAGCGTTATCGCTTGAGGTTGTGGATCTAGTGGGGCATCCGTTAATGGGAAGAAGGTAGAGCTCCCTTCGATGCTTAGCACGTGGAGGACAATATTATACCTTTGCGCTACGAGAAGCCCTACGTGGGGCATTTCCATCCGGTGACTTCGATCGCACCCTTTCACTGAATGCCATTCGATGTTGTTACGTATTCGTTTAAAGTCTCCTTCGTCATATCTTTCGAATACATGCTTCCATAGCGGCTCGTTATGGTCAATCTCTAGTAGTAAATCACTTCGAATACGGGGCCATACGTATTCCTCAAAACCTAACCCGACAGCCACAAACTTGTACCCACAATGACCGTCTGGGGTCACATCTTGTATACGTGATATGTAAGAGTGAAACTCTGATGGAATTTGATCCTTAAACCTCATAATGGTTAACAAGTCCTCGCCCCCTTTATTAATGGAAAACCATGATCATCTCGCGTCTCCTTCTTTTTAGAACTCGTTGAACTTTTTTGTTGCATTTTAGGTTTTTCAGACTTTACAACCGAACCAGTTCCACAAGAGCCCTCTGACGGTACGTATGAGCTATGTCGGGGTAAATCATACCTATGTTTTGGGGAAGCGGTATATACGTTGTTGTCCTCACCATAGGAGCTGTTTCTCACAGCTTCGTCTAACCTCGCAGCTTCATCTAGCCTTTGTTGTACTTTCTTTGATGTAGGCCGACCGCGAGTATTTTTCTGGATGATCGGTGGTTTCTTAGTTGATGATTTCAGGGTTAAGACCACTTTTATCTTTGAAAGCAAACTTTTTTTCTGATCGGGGGAGTGCGACTCTAATTGTTGCCGCACATTACTGAGCTCTGCTACAACATCGACTTCCTCGTCTACCAGTTTACATGGTAGTAAGTCAAGCTTACACCAGAATACATCTACATCGTCGAGTTGTATCTTACGCTCTGCACAGTTAAGTCAATACGGTGTGAGAAACAGCTAAATCGACTAAATAACAAAAGGTTTGTAGGTTTAATACTTTTTACCTGTACTTTTGTAGTTTTCCAGCCTACAAGCACATGGCAACCCACAACTAAGCCACATATGGCAACCACATGATGAGTTAAGTTTCCGCAACACCTCCAGCTTCCTCGTTAGCTCTCCTTCCAGCAAATCAAGTGTTGTATGGGAAACCTTTCCACGTAGGTTGTCCAACAGTGGGTTTCTGTGGTGGTTCATCGTTTTTTCGATGTTGTCGGTGAAACTTTTTTGTATTTCCCCGTACTGAGTTTCAACTATATCAATGACGCATCTTGCTATTCGCTCCAATGAACTCCCGCGTGTAACGTATCTTTTTAAATTTGTGTGTTGGCTCTCAACTCTATTGGTGGTGTGATGACCAAAGTTGCGACACTTATTGGTCCACGCACAAACGAACATTTCTTTATAGTCTTTGATCCAGTTTCCGTAGACATAATTATAGACCCCTGCAAAAATAAAATAAAATAATGAAATGTAAAAGCGTGTGTAAAATATAATAGATTGGGTGAGTTGTTTATTGAAGGAACACTTACTTTCTCGGTTGGCAACCACGAGTCAGTTATACAATTTCTCCAAGTTGTACTTGTACATGGGCTCTGAAGCAGACTCGGACACTCTCCGCCAGTACGACAGAAATTTCTCCCAATCTAATTTATTGAACCCTTGCTTGCAATGTTTACATATATTTTGTTCGATGTGAAACCGGCATAGAAACCTAGACGCTTTCGGGAATACTTTAGCACACGCGTTTGTTAGGGCTAGCTCTCTATCCGTGACTAACACACGTGGCATTATACAAACTGATTTGGGCCTCTTGAAGGTGGTTTTTCCACGGATGTGGACACGGGGCCGTGCCCACTGGACACGGGGCCGTGCCCGAGCTTCTGTTCAGCCTATAAATAGGAGTGCTTGGCTCAAGCTCAAACCATCCCTTGGCACACCACCTCTCTCACACTTCACCCACCACCCACCACCACCATAACACCATCATCCACCACCATCATCCATTGTCCATCGTAGAGTGTGTGAGTCGTCTCGGGATCCAAGATTGATCGTAAGAGTTCTTGACAATCAAGGCCATGTTTGCCTAAGTCTCTTACATCACTTGGTGAAGACAAAGTGTCTAGTGTAATACTTTTTATTTCTAATCTTTTGCACTTTTTATTTGGTTTTGTATTAATGACTTTAATAACTAGTTACTTATGTTGAAGGTGATCTTTCCTTATCATTTGTCCGTGGTGTCTTGGCATTATTTTACTGTCTATATAAAATAAAATATTTTCACCGTTCATATCTCCACGTCTATATGGAGGTATGTTGGCTACCTGGTCGGGGGTTAAGGGAACGGTTTGGTAAAGGTCTTGCCATTGTTCAGCTTTTAGAGGTCCTGCAATGGACCTGGGTCAAATTTAGTAGGACCTCCTTCAATGCTTCACGGTATTGGATGGCGGGGGTCCAAACTCTTTAACCCCCTCATAAGTTAACTACTATTAATACTATAACCCGGCTATTTAGGACTGTATCCCTGCTGACTCAGACTACTTAGTCGAGGGTAACGTCACCTCCAAAAGAGGGGCCTACCATAATATTGCATTAATAACTTAATTAATTATCTTCCAATAATCCACCCTTTTAGGATTGTATCCTTGCTGACTCAAACTACTGGGGTGAGGGTAACGTCACCTTCAAAAGAGGGGCCTACTACAATAACTAAGATAATCTCTTAATTATGTGCAAAAGTGCGGAAATAATCAAAGGTTACACTAGATACGAGTCGGAACCAAGTGATTCATCTTGTCTATCTGTTTTTCTTTTTATTTTACTTTTCAGCATTTTAGTTAGTTTTTATTTTTCTTAGTTTAAAAACCTTTTTCTAAACTTTTTATTTTGATTAGACGTTGAGGATAAACCGGTATTAAAAGCTCTTGTGTCCTTGGACGACCTCGGTATCTTACCAACACTATACTATGCTCACGATGGGTGCACTTGCCCATATGTGTGTTTAGTGTTAGTAAAATATCGTGTTTTATAAATTTAAAACGTGGCTAAAATAAGTGTTAAAGGGGCTTAAAATATACACCTAATATATATAACACTTCACACGCATCAAGTTTTTGGCGCCGCTGCCGGGGACACAAGGATTTTAAGAAAGTTAGGAATCAGCGGCCTAATCGTTTTCTTATTTTTCATTTTTTTTTTTTTTTTGGATTTTTTTTTAATTTTTCAGCTTCTGCAGAACTCAGCACGGGCCGTGCCCGCTGAACACGCCCCGTGCCCAATCATTGGAACTGGCAATCCTGTTTTAAGTCAGACAGTAAGCTGAACACGGGGCCGTGCCCACTCAACACGCCCCCGTGCCCAAGTTTCAGTTACTGAAAACAGAACCGTAAGATCCTGACGGTTGGTAATTTCTGACACAAACATGAGTGATACTGATACTTTTTACTTTCGGCACTCTTATGGTACTATGTGGTGTCAATTATGTGGTGGTAACCATAAAGAATTAGAATGCTTTTTTCTAAATTATAAACCCCACTATATAGACCCATCATTTCCTAGTATCCTTAAGAGGGGCGAAAGTAAAAATAATCCCTATCGCTCCCTCGAATGCGCCCAACCGGATATTCTAGGAGAAATGCTTCTCGACGAATTATTTCAACTAGAAGATCTAATTTTTAATTGGTTAGAAGAACTTAGGGGAGACCTCAAAAATCTTCTCCAAGACGATAACCAAGAAGAAAGGATGGAAACGCATTCAAACAACTTCATTGTTTCCAATGATACTTCTAGCTCTAGTGAGGACTTGAGCGATAGTCGTCCCTGTGTCGATTGTGCCATGAATGTTCTGGCTGCAACGCAATTTTCCCTGTTGCAAAAGCAAACCCTGTTGGCAATGCTATTGTGCCTGCTGCTGCTAACCCTCCTACTCCAGAGAACACCAAAAAGTCGTATACTAGGATTCACCCAGGTGTGCTACTTGTAACTATCATCACCCGGCCAACTCTGATTGCCGTCTGTGTACCAACTGCAATCGCTATGGTCACTCAACTCCTTACTGCCGTCAAGCCAATCAGGTGCAGCAAGCCCTACCATCTCAGCCAGCTCAACCAGCTCAGCAGAATCCCAAACCAGCAAACAATGTGAAAGCCTGCTACAAGTGTAGAGACACCACTCATCTTCATCCCTAGTGTCCCCAGCTGAACCAGGAGCAACCGCAAGCTGCTCGAGGACGAGCGTTCAACATCAATGCAAACCAGGCTCGTAACGACAATGACGTCGTTAATGGTACGTTTCTAGCTAATAATCTTTACGCTTTGATACTTTTTGATACTGGTGCCGATAGAAGCTTTGTGTTCGTAGAATTTGAATCTTTGTTAAACTGTGCACGCTCTAAACTACCTAAGTCGTTCTCTGTTGAGATTGCCGATGGTAAGTCTATTCAAGTTGATTCTATCCTCCGTGATTGTTCCCTGACTCTCAACGATCACGTTTTCACTATTGATCTCATACCCATGCAATTGGGTAGCTTCGATATCATAATCGGCATGGATTGGTTATGTAAGAACCATGCTGAGATCGCTTGTCACGAGAAGTACGTTCGTTTACCTCTTCCATCTAGTGATACTTTGCACGTCTATGGAGACCGACCTTCTAGAGGACTGAAGTTGATGTCATGCACTCAAGCGAATAAATGCTTACCTAAATAGTACTTTGCTTTCTTGGCCCACATTGTGGAACAAAAAGGCAAGGGAAAGAGCGTAAGCGTTGTTCCAGTAGTGTGTGATTTCCCCGATGTCTTTCCTGAAGATCTTCCTGGTCTTCCTCCTCCTCGATCTGTTGACTTTCATATCGATATTATACCTGGTTTGAATCCTGTTGCCAAAGCTCCTTACCGACTTGCACCCTCTGAGATGCAAGAACTATCTAGCTAACTGCAAGAACTACTCGACAAAGGCTTTATACGTCCAAGTACCTCCCCGTGGGGTGCTCCGGTGTTATTCGTCAAGAAGAAAGATGGTATCGACTACCGTGAACTTAACAAACTCACCATTAAGAATCGCTATCCTCTCCCTCGTATCGATGATCTATTCGACCAACTACAAGGCGCAAGTTGTTTCTCTAAAATCGACCTCCGATCTGGCTACCATCAGCTCCGTTTTCTTGAAGAAGATATCCCCAAAACCGCTTTTCGCCCCCGTTATGGGCACTACGAGTTCGTGGTTATGCCTTTTGGTCTGACCAACGCACCCGCTGTGTTCATGGATCTTATGAATCGTGTTTGTAAACCTTACTTGGATCGTTTTGTGATAGTCTTTATTGATGATATTCTTATTTATTCGAAAACTCGAGCTGATCATGAATGACATTTACGAATCATGTTAGAACTTTTACGTGGTGAATGCTTATACGCAAAATTTTCTAAGTGTGAATTTTGGATTGATGAAGTACAATTTCTCGGGCACGTTGTTAGTAAACAAGGAATTCATGTTGACCCTTCTAAAATCGAAGCTGTAAAGAATTAGAGTACGCCTAAATCTGCATCTGAGATTCGTTCCTTCTTGGGATTGGCGGGTTATTACCGTCGATTCATCTTGGACTTTTCAAAGATCACCGTTCCTCTTACTTCCTTGACTTAGAAAGAGAAACCTTTTGCTTGGGGTCCCAAGTAAGAGGAATCCTTTCAAACTCTTAAGAATCTGCTTTGTAAAGCTCCTGTACTTGCGCTCCCTGATGGGAATGATGATTTTGTGGTGTATTGTGATGCCTTGAACCGTGGCCTAGGCTGTGTGCTCATGCAATGGGACAGAGTCATCGCTTATGCCTCACTATAACTCAAAATACATGAGAAAAACTATACTACCCATGATTTAGAGCTTGGCATAGTTGTTTTTGCGTTAAAGATTTGGCGACTAACGTGTGCGTGTATATACATATTTTTATAATGAAATTACACACGATTTGGTTTTAAATTTATAAAAGTGAGTTATACTTCAACATCAAAACACACACGAAAGAGGCAAGTGTACCCCGTCATATATGTAGTAAAGTATCGGTAAGAACCAAGTATCGATCCAAGGAAGTGGGCGGAGGAATAATACTAGACCTTTGTCATTAAATCAACGGAAGAAGGATAAGTTGTTTGATTTTATAAAAACTAAAGTAAGCATAAACAAATACTAATAAGAACATAATAGACTTCAAATATGAAAATAGATAAATAGCCTTGCTTTATACACAACCAAAGCATGTCAACTAAGTCGGTTTTGTCACTAGAAACATTTGGTCCATTCTCTATTTTCAAGACAATTAGTATCCCTTTCGGGAATCCTAACATGACAATCATTCGGAAAGCTAAAACGATAAACACACTTTAACCACCTAAAATTGTTCTTTAACGTGAAATTGATAAATGTCTACGAAAATCTCTTAAAAATAAGTTAGTCATCCGTTAGGATTTTTCTAACCTCACTTAATCATGGAAAGTGACACCGATAAACACAATGCAACCACCAAGACAAGCATAAACTAGATTAAATCACAACCGAGTTCATTTTATGAATCTTGCATATAAATTCACCAAGATAGCAATTTTGGCCTAAACTACTAACTAAGCTAACAATTCATGGCAAGAATTCATAACAACACCATTTAACCCGTTAAGGTCCTTACGTGACGGAAAGCTTTCTTGATTAACAATAATTACATTTTATTAAACCACTAACCATTTCTAGTATCATGGTGCACACATTTTAAACAAGTTAAATAAGTTAAGCATGTTCAAAGTTTACTAATACATGATTAATTAAGCTTCATCTTTCAACTATCTCAACTAACCAAATACTAATCATCCAACATAATTACTTATAATCAAGAAATCAACATCAATAACAAGGTTGCAAACTAATCATCAAAGATTAACATAGAAAATACTTCCAAGTGTCATTACAAACAAAATTAACATACTAATGGTTATAATTAAGCAAGGGATTGTAATGTTTTTGCCCGAAGGCTACAATAATACATAAACATTAATCTAAATGCTTGAAACATTAACAAAATTATGGAAAGATTAGAAAACCAAACCATAAACAAGCACTAGATTAAGAATCCGGAAGATAACGGAGCTAATCGGCACAATGTGGCTTGAATCCGGGTGAAAGCTAATGCCTCCGGAGCCTGAAAATCGCCTGAAGAGCTCCCAAAATATCCAGAGTTCCGAACAGAATGTTTCTGCATGTTTTTTATAACATTTTGCAATCGCACGGTCATGCCAATAAAGTGCACGACCGTTCACTTTTCGAATTATTGGAGTTACTGTTCACCATACCGTATGACATCATCAGATCTTGACCAGTCTTCGATCACGCAGGACCGTTCCGTTGGTGGCACGATCATGCATCTGCGGGTTAAGGTTGCATGTGCAGCTGCACTGGTGGTGCAGTTCCGGGCTGGGCTTGGTCATCGGGGTTGCACGGGAGTGCCTCCATTCGCACGATCGTTCCTATCCGAGAAAGGCTTGCACTCCGGATCGCACTGGCGTGCACTGCCGGTCTAGGCTATGTTGTTGGATCCGCACGGTCATTCCATGCGTTGCACGATCGTGCCAATCGCCCAGGTTAGAATTTCCACAGAATGTTCGCAGCTTTGTCGTTTCGTCCGGAAAGTCCTCGTTTTCACTATCATCTTGTCTGGCATGCTGTTTTAGGCCTGTAAACAAAAGTATACATGATTAAGTATCCGATTCACGGTTTTACATCCGAAAACACATAAAATGGGGATAAAATGGGGGACTAAAATATGTGTAAATTGGTGAATATCAGCGACACTACCTATAGGGTACCAAGTGTGTGGTTTTCACTGACGATAAGAGCCTGCAGCACATCTTTAACCAGAAGGAACTGAACATGCGTTAGCGACGATGGGTGGAGTTACTTAACGACTATGACTGCGAGTTCACTACCATCCTGGTAAGGCGAATGTCGTGGTCGACGCTCTTAGTCGTAAGACTCATGTTAGTAGCATTCTCTGTGCTCAGATCACTAGCGATCTTCATGCTTGTTTCCGTGAAGCTCAGTACTCGTCAGTCAATGAAGGTAGTCTAAACGTTGAAATACGAGGTGCGTTGACTGATCAACTTGAAACGAAGTCTGATGGACTTCAATACTATCTCAATCGCATCTGGGTGCCAGATCGTGACAATCTTTGTCAAATCATTATGAATGAGGCTCACAAATCCCGATACTCTATTCATCCTGGTGCTGATAAGATGTACCATGACTTACGTATAACTTATTGGTGGCCTCGTATGAAAAGGGATATCGACGCGTACGTCTTGAAGTGCCTTACTTGCTCAAAGGTTAAAGCCGAACATCAACGTCCTTCAGGTCTTCTTGAACAACCCGAAATCCCTGTTTGGAAATGGGATAGTATCGCTATGGACTTTATAACTAAACTACCTCGAACACCTGCCGGTCATGATAGTATATGGGTTATCATTGACCGCTTGACCAAATCTGCCCACTTTCTTCCTATTCATGAAGATTTCAAAGTGGAGAAACTTGCTCGAATCTACACCGATGAAATCATATGTCGTCATGGTATACCTATTGACATAATCTCTGACCGTGATGGTCGTTTTACTTCACGTCTTTGGCAAACTTTTCAGTCCGCTATGGGTTCTCACTTGAATCTTAGTACAGCCTTTCATCCTCAAACGGATGGACAGACTGAATGCACTATTCAAACCCTATATGATTCATTCGTGTGTCATCGACTTTGGTGGTAATTAGGATGTACATTTACCATTGATCGAGTTCTCGTACAACAACAGCTATCATTCCAGTATTCAGATGGCTCATTTCGAAGCTTTATACGGTCGCAAGTGCTGGTCTCCTCTCAGTTGGCATGAGATTGGTGACAAGCAACTTACAGGCCCTGAAATTATTCAAGAGACGATAGATAAGATTCTTCAAATCCGCGATAACTTGATCAAGGCTAGGAGCAAACAAAAGAATTATGCTAACAAAAGGCGTAAGCCTCTATAGTTCAATGTTGGAGATCATGTTCTGCTCAAAGTATCTCCGTGGAAAGGAGTTATACGTTTTGGTAAAAAGGGAAAGCTTGCTCCTCGCTATGTGGGTCCTTTCAAGATTCTCGAAAGGATTGGCAAGGTGGCTTGCCGACTCGATTTGCCTCAAGAGCTTAGCAATGTACATCCAACGTTCCACGTATCTAATCTTCGGAAGTGCTTAGCCGACGAGGAACTTCAGGTTCCCATCGAAGACTTGCAAATAAACGAGACTCTTCATTTTGTGGAGAAACCGGTCGAAATCATGGACCGAGGAACCAAGCGGTTGAGGAGCAGCAAAATTTCCATAGTTAAGGTGAGATGGGAAGGAAAGCATGGCGCCAAATTCACTTGGGAACTCGAGAGTGAGATGAAAACCAAATATCCACAGCTCTTCGGGCAGTCTTCCTTTTAGATTTCGAGGATGAAATCTCCAAAAGGAGGGGAGACTGTAACGCCCTGCGTTTCGAAACTTTTGTCTTTTGGCAAGTCTCGTCCCTGTAATACTTAATAATACTTATTTGAATCTTAAACTATGTTGAACTATATGAAACTTTTACTCTACGATGCTTTTGTGATACTTTATGCATGAATCTAGACTCTTGTGATACTTGACTCTTATGAAACTAGACTCTTGTGATACTTTGAAACTCGACAATTTGATTCTTTATTGAACGAGAAACTTTGATACTTTATGGATACTTGTTGAACGAGAAACTGATACTTATTGTATGATAAACTAGCTTGAACGCAAACTTAAGACACGGAAACTTTTGTGTTAATTATAAAATTATACAATGTAATGGTTACTCACAATAATACGCAACGCAACGCTTAATCTAGCTCGCAAAACGAACCAAAGTCGGAAAACTAGCAAACGGGTCTCGGTTGTCCGAATGGACATCCGATCGAATGACCATCCGATCGGATGACCATCCGATCGGATGACCATTTGACCGAATAGCCATCAGACCCATTGCGCACTTACACCGTCTTAGCTGTCAACATCAGCTATAAATAGGCCCCTTGTGCTCTCATTCACACCTTTCACTCTCTATCATCCGACCACACGCACTCTCAGTCATTTTAAGCAAGATTCAAGGCAAATCTTAAGTATTCTTCCCCGATTCTTGTACAACTTTCATCATTCATCACTTCTACATAATATTCTTCATTAAAATCACATGAACACTTCAACTTTTTCATGAAAATCAACTGATTTGGGCCTCTTGAAGGTGGTTTCTCCTCAGATGTTGGTACAAACTGATGTGGAGCACCATGTAACCAAGATCGGCCTAAGATCTAACAGATTTTCACATCTTTTAAACGAAATCTAAGGAAATCTCACACTTTTACATCAGATCTGACGGAGTTTCATACGTTTCCGGCTCAGATCTGATGAACATCATGTTTTACAACCTATTTTCGGACTGCTCTTCAATTTTGATACGAAACAGTGGTGGAATCGGACTCAAACAGGCTATTGACTCGTTCCTTAGTCAAAAGCCAGCTTGAAAACTGATTTTCACCGGAAAACGGACCGATTGACGGGTCCAAACATGAAACCTCACCATAAACAGTTCGTCGGTTCGAGAAGGGGTGGTTCCCATGTCACACCCCCAAAATCCACAAGAGGAGTATCACCGCAGGAGGCGTGACATGACCAGGATCAAGCCACCAATCATATTGAACAATGTATTAAAGTAAATATAAAACCAACCACCATATAATTGGTGTCCAAAAGAAATTAACCAAGTTCATGTTATCAACGAAAGCATAAAGTTTAAAACCAAAATATAAGTTTAAAAGTTCAAATGTTTAACATGGAACTCAACAGTCCATGTCCCACAACGACTTCTTCCACCTGTGCAAGCTCCATCTAAGCACCTAACGACCTGCAAGGTAGGTAGCAACAAATCAACAACAAAGTTGAGCGAGTTCACAGTTGGTGTTCATTTTAAAGTTGTTCCAAAAACCATAAGTTATCTCGAAAACCATGAGTTAACCATTTCCTTGTTTCCCAAACCATAAACAGTGGGGGCTACCCCATGTTAACCACTTGACCCGTTACCATATTGACCACTGACTGTAGACATGTTTATGTGCCCTGCGTCAATGTCTATCATCATTGACTAAGTGCCCAGATCCATTAGTCCACTCCCGTCCTCTGTGGCACGGTGTGAGGCTTGTCAAACCTAATAGCGCTATTTAACTAATGACCCATTCGCCATTGGCCCGGCAATTAAGTCGATATAAAAATGAGGGACTTCATGATACAGTTTTGTCTAGTAAGTTAAAGGTTGTCCTACCCAAGTAGGACCGAGGTACATATTCTACCCAAGGAGAATATGTAGGTTTCATTTTAGTTCCTTAACCCATTCCCAAACCACCGGGAATCCCATGCCTTGTAGAAAGTGTGAACTCACCTTAGGTTAGCTCGGCAGATAAACGAAAGGTCAATCGAGCTGCTAGAGGTCAACCACGTCCTAACATGGTTACCATTCAAGTCAGGTCTAGGTTCAAGTAGTGCGCATAGGTTTACACACAGACTAACAGGTTACGAAAACACATAGAACACGTTAACAGTCAAGTACACGCATAAGGTTTAACTTGTGCGACATAGATGATTGGGCTATTATGGTTGTGCAGGCCCAATCATCTTGTGCGATCCAAGGAGTGAAGCCCAATATTAACCGGCCCAACCTGTTGTGCGTCTAGCACAGCCTTGTGCGACTCACAATGGGTTGTGCAATCCAAAACATACCCGGCCCAATAACATACGTAACCCAATCATTCACACGGCCCAAACAAATAACAGAAAATCAACTTGTGCGATCCAACTATACTTTTGTGATCCGGAACAGCTTGTGCGATCGGATTTTGGGTTGTTCAGCCCAACAGCATAACATAACCTATTATGTTGGGCGGCCCAACATCTTGTGTGATCAACACAACCTTGTGCGATCCACAAGATGTTGTGCGATTGTGCTTTAGGAGGTTGTACATGGTGCTTTAACTGTTGTACCCTAATATACTTAACTTGTGCGACCGGGTTATGCGATTAGTCTTGTGCGACTAGCCTTGTGCGACCTGTTATAACTTTCCTAATTTCATGCAATCAGTTTACTAATTCCAATTAATTTGCAATATTCAAATAACAGTTTCCAATCATACCATAATCGATCAAACTAGGGTTTTTAACATCAAATTCTTATGAACCCTAATCATATTCAAAACATAAACAATAACTTATACATTAGACTATCAAATCATTGGTTTCAAATCATCATACAACACCTCATGTTCGATCATATCATTGGTCCGAATACACATACATACAGCCGATTATATTACATCCATTCGGTTCTTAATTATCTATATCAACATCAAAGCATTCATCGATCCTTATAATGATCTAACAGAATGTTCATCAAGTATTTTACTAGCATAACACTTTAAACATCAAGCATCAAATAACACATAGTCACTCGTTCAACAAACAATCATATCCAAAATCAAACAATGATATAACACTAACCGGTTAGAAGGTAGAACAAGGATGATCCGAATCAAGAAAGTCTTCGAGGAAGAGGGATGTGGTCGTCGGCTTCAAGAGAGAGAGGAAGAGAGATTTAGGGTTTGCTAAACTTTGTGTGTTTTGGTGAAGTGTAGGATTTATACTAACACCCTAGGTGTTATGCGAGCTAAGAGAGTGGGCCGAACCCTTCATGGGCTGCCCTTGGGTTTCGAGTACAAAGAGTGTGGCCCGAATGAGCTTGTACGATTGGGCTAGTGTTGTGTGACTACATTATATACATACATTACACACATAATCATATAACATAACAAACATTCCATTAAAACCACGTATCACGTAATCACATATTGTTCAAACAAGTTAGATCAAAGTACAACGAAAGGTTTGAAATACGAGTTGTCACATCCCAGCCGGCCGAACGAGCTGGGTTTGGTATGCTTCCGTTGTTTGACTCGTCGTTACATCGTCTCTGTTAACTCGAAACTTAGAAAATTTCACAGAAACAACACTCACTGACCATCTGTCCGAATGGTCATCCGATCGGATGACCATTCGCCCAGATGATCTGATTATCATGACACTTGTTTGTTTTATAGGACACTATGATCACAACGTTTGAGACTTTAACAATTTGCAAACTATACCCACTGTTTGAATGGTCGTCTGTTCGAATGGTCATCCGTCTGGATGACCATCTGATCGAATGGAGTCCATCTGTTCGAATGCTCATCCGACCGGATGACCATCCGTCCGGAGGACCATCCGCTCAAGTATTCTATCAGACACTTTTACTCGATTTTCGCACTGTTCGACACTCTGTTTCTCAACCAAGTCGGCACTTAGAGGACTTATGCTCTGTTCCCCGCATGCAGGCTGATCCAGCGCTCCCTTCGATCCAATCAAACAGTGTTTGGTTCTAAGCACCCACTGTGAGTATACTCGGTCCCTTTTTGTTTTAAACACTTTTGGGATGCAACATGTATTCTATATTTCCAAACACTTGACACTTGAAACTTATTTGAAACATACTCTATCCTCATTAAACATGAAACTTGAAACTTGATATTCGAGACTTTTATGTTATGTGAACGTTTAATCCTTGTGTGTAGTTCCACCTTAACAATGGTAGCGCTATAGGGGTAATGCACCTCCTCGTTATTCTTTGGGGTATTGTTAGGATGAGACATATAACCTCCCGTTAGTCATTGGGAAAGACATTTAACGCATTGGAAACTTGAGCTATCACTTGGACTGCATAAACTAGCATGGTGAAACTTATTATATGTTTTTATGATGGATATGAGTTTTTTAAACTATTATGCTATGTATTCAAACTTGTATGCTCGTAAACATTTTTGTTGATAGTATTTTAATACATGTTGCAGGTTGATAGTAGCTGGGATTCAAGAAACGAGCTAGGATGATGCTTAGAAACTCATTCTAGTTAATTAGGCAAATTTTGGAAAAATTTTTGATTTTATCATGATACTTTAATACATTTTGTGGGATTGTGAAACATGGTTGATGTTTTTAGACAACTTTATGGAATCTTGAATTAATTTATATTGAAACAAATACTGTTGTGGAATCTCTTGAGCAATCTGATATGCTTAGTGCCGCGCCCCGATGTTTCCGCCATCGGTTGGGGTGTGACACATTCATGGAACATTTATTTGATCCGCTCAAGCACCCACACGAAGTTATCCCTTCGTTCTTTGCAAATAACGGCATGTGCGATACAAAAAGACTTGTTGGTCGACGTCAAACCCACAACATGGACAAATGGCATGCTGTAGATGTTTGTTTTGTAGGTCGCGTCGATTAACATCACGTGCAGGAATGCCCGCCACATAGTGATTGAAAGAGGATGAACAAAGAAAAGCTCTGTTACGACATCTGGTTTCGGTTCCTGTCGGGTGTCGTAAATGAATCGGTTGTCATGCAACACGTTTTCCAGTGCCTGGATAGGAGTCTTTCCGTCCATCAGTGGCGCTCTAATTTTTTGTACCGCATTTTGCACGTCTTTCTGAATATGCAGGCTGTCGGGAAACTGCTTTCTCAGGGTTTTAAATATGTGGCTCCATGTTTTGAGCAGTTAGCTGCTCCACTAGCTTGTATTCGATTTCAGTAAATCTTCGCACAAAAGCGTGGCCCAACAAACTCGTCGTAGGTTTGTGGTTATGGTTCGCGTTGTCCACTTTTAACTCCCACGTGTCATTTATCACGTCTCGGACAACGAGTAATGAAAATGGGCAACCAATTTATTTGCTACCAGCTTTCCTAACTGTTACTTTACTACGGTGCTCACCACTACGGACGCACACAAGCCATACCATCCCCGTAGTACCACCAATAGTTTTCGATCGGCGGGTAACAATTACGTAACCATTCTCCTTTCCCGTTGCTTGCATCAAATTTTTCAAATCAGTTAGAGACATGAAACGCTAAAAAACGTTACGTTAACAACAACAACAACAACGATAATAATAATAATAATAATAATAATAATAATAATAATAATAATAATAATAATGATGATGATGTTGACAAGAGTTGTATAATTTTAACAATAATTTTAATAATTTTAACAATATTAATAATTATAATAATTTTAACAATAGTAATAATAAAAATAATAATAATAACAATAATAATAATTATAATAATTGTAACAATAATAATAATAATAATAATTATAATAACAACAATAATAATAACAATAATAATAACAACAACAACAACAATAATAATAATAATAATAATAATAATAACAATAACAATAATAATAATAACAATAATAACAACAATAATAATAGCAATTATAATAATAGCAATAATAATAACAATAATAATAGCAATAACAATAATTATAATAACTTTAACAATGATAATAATTATAATAACAATAATAATAATTATAATAACAATAATAATAATAACAATAATAATAACAATAATAATAATAATAACAATAACAACAACAATAACAATAATAATAATAATAATAATAACAATAATAATAATAATAATAGTTATAATAATTTTAACAATAATAGTAATTATAATAATTTTAACAACAACAACAATAATAATAATGTTGACAATAGTTATATAATTTTAACAATAAAAATAATTATAATAATTTTAACAACAATAATAATTATTATAATATTAAGAATTATAACAAAAATACGAATATTAACAATAACAATAACAATATAATTTTAACCATAATAATAATTATTATAAGAATAATACAAATATTAATGTGATACCTCATGTATTTGAAACGGATTGCCCGGGGTAGATGGTTCATAATCATCATACAATGGTGTGTTACAAGGCTCATAACCGTATCCATGGTATCCTTCGTATCCACCGTAGCCTCCGTATCCACGGTATCCACCTTCACCCCGTATCCACCGTATCCACCTTCGCCCCCGTATCCACCTTCACCCCCGTATCCACCGTATCCTCCGTATCCACTTTCACCCCCGTATCCGTAACCCGGATACGATTGTTGCGTCGGGTAATATGGTTCATCAACAGGTGCATTCTCAGCACCGTATCCACTTTGTTACACGTAAGGAGATTCATACCCGTATCCGTAATCCGGGTACATTTGATGCGCTAGGTAATTTGGTTCATCAACAGGTGGAGTCTGAGTCTCGTTAAAGTCTGGCAACTGTGTTTTTTTATCAACAGGGACTCCAGACACAACCTCCTCCTCATTGGCATCATTTACTCCCCATCCGTCGTTAGAATAGCGATTACAGAAATAATTCTCGTCCCAAAATGATAACATTTTAACAATATTGTGTTTGATATAGAGGAAATGAAGATATACAGAACAATAACAATTGAACAAACTTAGAAGATGATTGAAGTCGAAGGCAGAGATGCATGGCTAAATAGACTTTTGAATTTACAATCATACTCCTCGTATAGCTCTATACTCTGCGTATAGCTTTATTCACGTGCCTAGACAACATCGTATCAGTGTCAAATCAGTCTAACATATTGCGTATAGACCTATACGCAGCGTCTTACTTTATGTACATACGCTGCATATAGACCTATACGTAGTGTATGTCAGACTGATTTGACATGGTACTAGCTTTGACTGTCTGGTCGTGTACCTACCCCTTACCTACGCTGCGTATAGGTCTATACGATGCGTAGATGGGTAACCCTATACGCTGCGTATAGACCTAAACGCAGCGTAGGTAAACCCTAAGTGTGTAGATAGCCAATCAAGGCGTGCAGATAGTTTGGCCCTTTCAACAATGGCGAGATAAAGATCACATCCCCTACTTATAATTACTACATTATCAATACATGTAATCGTTGATAGACATTATCATGAATATATTTGCGTTGATAGATGAATTATTGTAAACAAGTTTACTATATATTGTACTCAAGTTTTTGAAATTTCTTTTAGTTTGTTTATTTATCTATAAAATACTGGCTGAAACAAAGAATTTCAAAATAAAGATTTTATATCATTGAGTTATTTACACACGTTATAAGGTTAACAATAAGGGGAATCGGGGCGTCCCGTTTTGAGCATTTCATCACGCGTGGACCAGCGTTATACACCATCGTCACTGGAATTTATCACGCGTTTACATGGTCACGCGTTGCCATGATCACACGTAGATGTTTGTTTGGTACTGATGGACATTTCCACTAAAATCCATCACTAGTGATGGAATAAAGCTTGATAATGTGGCGGAACTTGATTGGATGTTGTGAGTGATGGAACTCCATCACTAGTGGAACGCCCCTACCCCTAACAAGAGATGTGATATTAGATGAAAATAAATTACTTGTGAAGTGTTTTCCTATAAAAAAAGATTGATATGTGTAAATATTTAAAAGTTATTACACATGTGTATTTTGTCCTAATGTTGTAATTCCATATAGGAATTGCCACTCGTGACCTATAGAAATGAAGAACTCTTTCTAAATTATTTTGCAAAATATTTTTAAGAGCTATGCTATATCTATTAGAAGCATATGTATATTAATTAAGCGACTCAAATAAACTTTATATATAGTTTTGTTGAATCGAGAAAAGAAGCATTATTCATTTTTAGATCGGAATCTTGAATGATTTTTTTTTAAATAAAATACAAATTGAAAGGGAGAGGTCAACATGAAAAACATGGGAGAGTTCTAAGAAACTATCAATTGATAATGAAATACATGTATTAGAAAATGTCATCAAAAGGCAAATCCCAACAAAGCATCTTATTTATTAAATACAAAGCTCGATTTCCACGAACCATAAAAATAGATTATTTTACAAAAATACATAACTGAACTATTGATGTTTGAGTGGTTTGGTTACTTTAATTTTTTCATCCTTTTTTTCTTAGGATTTCGTTTAACTTGGCCCTTCTCACTATATCTTTATAGAACAATATTTATTTTATTTCATTTTTCTATTTTTTTTATTAATCATATGTTCTAATGACA
>JARYGA010012607.1:0-64488 GCA_030545235.1 Helianthus tuberosus | reverse complement strand
ATTTCCTCACTCACAAAAGGAAAATTGAATCATTGCAATTAGTTAACTTAGGCGAAGAATGCTCCGCCTTAATACTCGACAAACTCCCACAAAAGAAAATTGATCCTAGAAGCTTCACAATTCCTTGCTCGATTGGGGAATCCCCCATTCGTAATGCACTAGCCGATCTTGGGGCTATCATTAACCTCATGCCCGCATCAATGTTCAAACGACTCGGCCTAGGAAAAACGAGCCCTACAAAGATGAGCATACAACTCGCTGACAGATCCGTCAAATTTCCACAAGGTGTCGCTGAAAATCTATTGGTCAAAGTCGACAGCTTCGTCTTCCCGGCCGACTTTGTCATACTAGATTTGGAAGAAGACGTCGATGTCCCTCTCATCCTCGGGAGGCCATTTCTAGCCACCGCCCAAGCGGTGGTGGATATGAATGACGGAACACTAACATTAAAGTTTGGGCATGAGGAAGTGAAGTTTGGAGTTGGAAAGAGATTAGAAGACGAAGACCCGGTCAACTACATGAAGGTCATAGACTCAAGCTTGGATGACGCTCTCCGACGGTGTAGCATGGGATGCAAAACATCCCACTTGGGTGACATATGACCATGCTTTGGGTCTAGCCAAGGACCCTTATAAACGTGGCGCACCACGGAGGCATTCCGCGGAATTATCCTTAGTTTAGTTTAGATAAATTTTTATGTTTTCTAGTTAGTTTTAATTTTCAGGAATAAAACACACTCGGGATGGCAAGGGAAACAAGGGAAACTTGAACCAGCACCCCATGCAGGAAAACAAGGCCATCCGACGAACTTTCTACATTACAGCAGGTTTAGCACGGGCCGTGACCGCCCAACACGGCCCCGTGCTGCACAGTCTGCAGAAAATGCCCAGTTCAGGTAAACTGGACACGAGTCGTGTTCACCCAATACGCCCACGTGTCCAGGCTTTTGTTTCTATTTTTCAATTTTGTTATTGGCACCTGAACACGGGGCCGTGCCCGGACAACACGGGACCGTGTCTAGGCGCCCAGTAACACAAATTTTTGCTTTTTCATATCTTTTTACACATTCAATCAACCTAAAAACTTATTTTTGGGACACATTGAGGACAATGTGTAATTTAAGTGTGGGGGGGATGCTAAAACCTTGAATCTTGCGAGTCCTAATAACAAGCCTTACACAAAACTCTATTGGAACCGCTAATCACCCCAATTTTTTTCAAAAATTTTCATTTTTTTTACTTGTCTAGGTTTAATTTGAGAATTTTAAAATTCTAAAAAGATTATATTTTTATAAATTTACAACCAATAGCGTCGTGATAAAAAGAACCAACATAAGAAATTTATGAAACGGCATGACAAGCTTAGTTAAAATTTGATTAGAGTAAATTACGTTTTTGGCCCCTGTGGTTATATCAGTTTTACTATATTGGCCCAAAATAAGATTTTTTAACAGATCTGCCCCCATGGTCCCTATAACTAACTGTTTTGGCCCCTGAGTCTAACTCAACCACTAACCCTGGTTAATTATTTGTCAATTGATGGGCATATTTGTAATTTTGCCTCCCTACTTACTTTATAAAAAATAAAACAATAATTTAATTTGATGGATGGATGGGAAATTAAAACCTTTAACTTTTTCTGCAACTTTCTTCTTCCCTTAAATTACAAAGATGAACCTCAATAACCTGCAACTTTCAGTAAATCAAAACGTACCAATTCCCCACAACAAATCAAAACCTCAATAATTTCAGTAATACTTTCGAACACAGAAGCGATCAAAATGGCCGGAATCATGAACAAGATCGGAGACGCACTCCACACCGGCGGCAACAAATCCGACGACAAGAAGCACGAATCTGACCACAAATCCGATGACAAGAAGCACGAAGGTGATCAATCGAAGTCTGAACACAAGGAGGGGATAATTGATAAGATAAAGGATAAGATCCACGGAGAAGATAGAGGAAGTAAGGTAGCACTCATTTCACGTATCTTAATTCGTTTTTGTACTGATTTTATGTTTCTCAATTCCGTTTGACCTAATTCCAGCTGCTCCATTGGTTTTTCCCTAATTTCACTATTTCAATCCTTTTTTTGTTAACCTAATTTCACTATCTGAACTTGTTTTTGCACCGATTATTAGAGCATCACCATTGTTTAACCGATTAGGATCTAATGAGAATTGATTTTATGTGTGAATTGATTTTGACAGGCGTTATATCGAGAAAAGGAGTGGTACTTCTTCTCACCTAGAGACAGGAAATATCCGAATGGATCACGACCAAACAGAGCTGCCGAAACTGGTTATTGGAAGGCTACTGGAGCCGATAAACCGATAGGAAAACCAAAAGCAGTTGGGATCAAGAAGGCATTGGTGTTCTGTGCTGGAAAAGCTCCGCGAGGGGTGAAAACGAATTGGATAATGCACGAACATCGCCTTGCTAATGTCGATCGATCAGCTGGCAAACGGAACAACAATCTTAGGGTATGAATGGTTTTTAATGAAAGCTCGAAGAAGAAGATGATGATTTAATGAAGAAGATGAAGTGAAAAATTAAGGATTTAGCGTTTTATTTATATTTACATTTTAGGGGGATGTAAAATGACCAATTTAGACATCATGTGCTTCCCATGTGACCAAGAAATTAACCTAAGTTGGGGTTTGGTTAGATTTAGGGGCCAAAACGGTTAGTTATAGGGACCATGGGGGCAGATCTGTTAAAAAATCTTATTTTAGGCCAATATAGTAAAACTGATATAACCACAGGGGCCAAAAACGTAATTTACTCATTTGATTATATATACTTGATCACATAAAAACCCATTCCCACAAAAGTGAGTTTTGAGCCTTTATTGAGCATACAAATACATATCTTTAAAATAAATGCTCATTTTTCGTTTCTTGTGTGAATAGCTGCCTGGTTCTTACAACTCTAGAACTTGCCACGACGATACATTCCTGGTCCTTACCAACTTAAACCCGAGTAAGTAAATGATGGAGGCATTAGGACTAACCCTTTTTTATTTCTACACCATTATTTTTCTTTTTTTTTTACCACCTACCTAAAATCCCCCTAGTTAACCCCTTTGAGCCTAAACCTTTTCATTTCTTAATCCAAACCAAACACCCTTTCACCCACCAAAACCTTTTTATTTTTAACCATTTGTTTTAGTGACAAGCTCGGTTTTTCGTATGACTTTCAAAAAAAATAATAAAATAAAATAAAAAATATATATATATGTTGATGATGAAGCAAAAGAAATAGACAAGCAAGTTCATCAAAAATAACTTTGTTTGAATTATGGCTTCATCAAAATAAAAACTGCAAAAATAAAAAATCTTACGAAAACCGACGCTTGTTACGCTTTTCGCCCTTTCACTAACCACTAACCCAACCACCTACCTTTAACCCAAGCCTAACCCTTCACCCAAAAGTCCTCTTGATATTTACAAAGGTATATAGTTAAAAAGGAGGATGATTGATTGCTTGGCAAGCCTATGGTAGGAGTAAGTTCCATGCCGCTCTCGAGTGATTCACTAAAATACATCTTCGGCCGAGTGTTGAGTGATCCCCCGTGAGGTATGTGAACTTTTATATAAATGGAATTTTAAAGAGGCATGTTATGTCCTAATAAGTAATTTATCTTATGAAAAGTTTTAAATAAATCATGACGAATAGGATTGTAAATAAATAAAAATAAAACTTAATAAAGAATCTTGGAAATCCCGACACTCTATGACAAGCCCAAAAACCTTCTCTTCTACCCATTCCATTTGGGAGTGTAAAGCCACATTATAAAGAGTTTTGCTTGAGGACAAGCAAAGATTCAAGTGTGGGGGTATTTGATGTGTGCAAAATGCAACATATAAATTTCATCAATTGTGGCATAAAACTAACCCTTTTTTAGTACTAATGTTGGAAAAAGTGTGCTTTTGTCTTCCTTTTGTATTTTCAGGATTAAATGAGCTCAAATTAACAAAAGAAGCAAAAAGGCAGCTAAATCAAACATAAATACAAGAAAAGGAACAACTGTGACATGTCCGACCCCACGACAACATCTTCCCAAGCAAAACAAGAGAACAGAAGGCTGAACACGCCCCGTGCCCAATGAGCACGGGGGCGTGCCCAAGTGTCAGCATAAAAGACAAAGTTGTAGAAGCTTCCTTCGCCCACCACGGGGCCGTGCTCAATGGACACGGGGCCGTGGTCAACTATAAGATTCGCAGAATCCAGGCAATTGATAGTACAGATATGCTTCTGCACACGGGGTCGTGCCCAGCGGACACGGGGCCGTGGTCAACTAATACAGACAAGAGCAATTAATGAAGACAGAGAAGGATGTGGACACGGGGTCGTGCCCACTAGACACGGGGCCATGCCCGAGCTTCTGTTCAGCCTATAAATAGGAGTGCCTCAAACCATCCCTTGGCACACCACTTCTCTCACACTTCACCCACCACCCACCACCACCATAACACAATCATCCATTGTCCATCATAGAGTGTGTGAGTCGTCTCGGGATCCAAGATTGATCGTAAGAGTTCTTGACAATCAAGGCAATGTTTGCCTAAGTCTCTTACATCACTTGGTGAAGACAAAGTGTCTAGTGTAATACTTTTTATTTTTAATCTTTTCGCACTTTTTATTTGGTTATGTATTAATGACTTTAATAACTAGTTTCTTATGTTGAAGGTGATTTTTCCTTATCGTTTGTCTGTGGTGTCTTGGCATTATTTTACTGTCTATATAAAATAAAAGATTTTCACCGTTCATATCTCCACGGTCTATATGGAGGTATGTTGGCTACCTGGTCGGGGGTTAAGGGAACGGTTTGGTAAGAGTCTTGCCATTGTTCAGTGTATAGATCCTACAAAGGACCTGGGTCAAATTTAGTAGGACCTCCTTCAATACTTAACGGTATTGGATGGCGGGGGTCCAAACTCTTTGATCCTCTCATAAGTTAAACTATTATTAAAACTTTAACCCGGCTACTTAGGACTGTATCCCTGCTGACTCAGACTACTTAGCCGAGGGTAACGTCAACTTCAAAAGAGGGGCCTACCATAATATGCATTAATAACTTAATTAATTATATTTCAATAATCCGACCCTATAGGATTGTATACTTGATGACTCAAACTACTGGGTTGAGAGTAACGTCGCCTTCAAAAGAGGGGCCTACTACAATAACTAAGATAATCTCTTAAAAAGTGCAAAAGTGCGGAAATAATCAAAGGTTACACTAAACACGAGTCGGAGCCAAGTGATTCATCTAATCTATCTGTTTTTATTTTTATTTTTATTTTTCAGCATTTTAGTTAGTTTTTATTTTTCTAGTTTATCAAAAATAACTTTGTTTGAATAATGGCTTCATTCAAATAAAAATTGCAAAAATAAAAAGTCTTACGAAAACCGACGCTTTTTACTCTTTTTCGCCCTTTTCTACTAACCATTAACCCAACCACCTACCTTTAACCCAAGCCTAACCCTTCACCCAAAAGTCCTCTTGATATTTGCAAAGGTTTTTAGTTAAAAAGGAGAAGGATTGATTACTTGGCAAGCCTATGGTAGGAGTAAGTTCCATGCCGCTCTTGAGTGATTCACTAAAATACATCTTCGGCCGAGTGTTGAGTGATCCCCCGTGAGGTATGTGAACTTGTATATAAATAGAATTTTAAAAAGGCATGTTATGCCCTAATAAATAATTTATCTTATGAAAAGTTTTAAATAAATCATGACGAATAGGATTGTAAATAAATAAAAATAAAACTTAATAAAGAATCTTGGAAATCCCGACACTCTATGACAAACCCAAAAACCTTCTCTTCTACCCATTCCATTTGCGAGTGTAAAGCTACATTATAAAGAGTTTTGCTTGCGGACAAGCAAAGATTCAAGTGTGGGGGTATTTGATGTGTGCAAAATGCAACATATAAATTACATCAATTGTGGCATAAAACTAACCCTTTTTAGTACTAATGTTGGAAAAAGTGTGTTTTTTCTTCCTTTTGTATTTTCAGGATTAAAAGACCTCAGATTAACAAAAGAAGCAAAAAGACAGCTAAATCTATCATAAATACAAGAAAAGGAACAAACGTGGCATGCCCGACCTCCCCGACAGCATCTTCCCAAGCAAAACAAGAGAACAGAAGGCTGAACACGCCCCGTGGTCAGTGAACACGCCCCGTGGTCAGTGAACACGCCCCGTGGTCAGTGAACACGGGGGCGTGCCCAAGTGCCAGCATAAAAGACAAAGCTATAGAAGCTTCTATCGCCCACCACGGGGCCGTGCTCAGCGGACACGGGGCCGTGGTCAACTATAAGATTCGCATAATCCAGGCAAATCTTGATAGTACAGATACGCTTCTGCACACGGGGGCGTGCCCATTGGGCATGGGGGCGTGGTCAACTAATGCAGACAAACTGCAATTAATGAAGACAGAGAAGAGGATGGACACGCGGTCGTGCCCGAGCTACTGTTCAGGCTATAAATAGGGGTGCTTGGCTCATTTGCAAACCATCCCTTGGCACACCACTTCTCTCACACTTCACCCACCACCCACCACCATCACAACACCATCATCCACCACCATCATCCATTGTCCATCATAGAGTGTGTGAGTCGTCTCGGGATCCAAGATTGATCGTAAGAGTTCTTGACAATCAAAGGCCATGTTTGCCTAAGTCTCTTACATCACTTGGTGAAGACAAGTGTCTAGTGTAATACTTTTTATTTTTAATCTTTTCGCACTTTTTACTTGGTTATGTATTAATGACTTTAATAACTAGTTTCTTATGTTGAAGGTGATTCTTCCTTATCGTTTGTCCGTGGTGTCTTGGCATTATTTTAGTGTC
This sequence comes from Helianthus tuberosus, assembly GCA_030545235.1. Taxonomy (NCBI): domain Eukaryota; kingdom Viridiplantae; phylum Streptophyta; class Magnoliopsida; order Asterales; family Asteraceae; genus Helianthus; species Helianthus tuberosus. The sequence continues at coordinate 57,631 of JARYGA010012607.1, read as the reverse complement.
CATATAAAATAAAAGATTTTCACCATTCATATCTCCACGGTCTATTTGGAGGTATGTTGGCTACCTGGTCGGGGGTTAAGGGAACGGTTTGGTAAGAGTCTTACCTTGTTCAGTGTATAGATCCTGAAAGGACCTAGGTCAAATTTAGTAGGACCTCCTTCAATACCCACCGGTATTGGATGGCGGGGGTCCAAACTCTTTGATCCCCTCATATGTAAGCTACTATTAATACTTTAACCCGACTACTTAGGACTGTATCCCTGCTGACTCAGACTACTTATCCAAGGGTAACGTCACCTTCAAAAGAGGGGCCCACCATAATATGCATTAATAACTTAATTAATTATCTTTCAATAATCCGACCCTTTAGGATTGTATCCTTGCTGACTCAAACTACTGGGTTAAGGGTAACGTCACCTTCAAAAGAGGGGCCTACTACAATAACTAAGATAATCTCTTAAAAAGTGCAAAAGTGCGGAAATAATCAAAGGTTACACTAAACACGAGTCGGAGCCAAGTGATTCATCTTGTCTATCTGTTTTATTTTTATTTTATTTTTCAGCATTTTAGTTAGTTTTTATTTTTCTTAGTTTAAAAACATTTTTTCTAAACTTTTGATTTGATTAGACGTTGAGGATAAACCGGTACTAAAAGCTCTTGTGTCCTTGGACGATCTCGGTATCTTACCAACACTATACTACGCTTACGATGGGTGCACTTGCCCATATGTTTGTTTAGTGTTAGTAAATATCGTGTTTTATAAATTTAAAACTTGACTAAAAAAGTGTAAAAGGGCTTAAAATATACATTAAAAACCATACACACTTCACACGCATCAGTGACCCTCACCAGGCTATAGGCAATATATCTACGATTTGCGCGTCGTAATATATATACTCAAATGTAACATACTAATAATAGCGTAATACACATAATCTTGTCAAGTATTATCATGTCTTCATACACATATTATAAAACACATAACACATTGTAACACATAAAATTTACCCATGAGCAACCCATTATAGTTTATGTCTAAAAACACTTATTTTATCGATTCGGTAACATTTTTGGGCGTCGGAAGTCACGTATGACTAACCAAACACCAAGTAGACTTAATATAAGTTAAAATATTTATTTTTATATCAAAAATATCAGTTTACTTACTGATCTAAAACAGTTTTATAAAAATCCTCTGAAAAGCCGATTTTTATCCGTTTTACCGCATAGTTTTGCATCAAACGTTACCCCAACCATCCCAAATTGAAACGACTTGATACTTTAACATAACCCATGTTATTTACTGAATAAAATACTGGTTATACTCATGATAGTGCAGGTCTCACATAAAGCACATAAATCATGCAATTTTCACATATTTTACCACTTTTTAAGCTATATGTACAACATGCAAAGCTATCAAAGCTATGTCAAAGTTTCATGCCATTATAATATACCAAATAATGTTATTTTTAGTGTTTATAATCTGTTCTAAAACATTTTTGTCATACAATCATTTTTTATCATTTCTTGAGCTATAAATCAACATGTATTCTCATGTACAAGTGTCTAAAGCACACTATCATATCATCATCATTTCATATGTATTAAAATGCATCATATATGTAATTTATTCATGTTTATTTACTGATTTATTTGAACATTCATCATATCATGCAAAAATCAACAAACACTTGCATTTTAACTATCATTCAAGAACATGTAACAACTTAAAAATTCTCAAAGTTAGCCATTTACATGTCAAAATACTAGCATTATTCCAAAGTATAACTCATGATTTAATCACTTCTTTATATCTCTACACTACGTGAAAAAGGGGCTACGGCCACACTTTTGGCAAAACCGCCGTGCCACACATTAGAAAAAATGTGTGGCCAAAGGTCATTTTTCACATTTTAAAACACCTTCAGCAACACATTTTACAATTGATGTGACTATTTATACCAGTTCAGAACCTTTAGCTACACTTTTAACAAAAAAATAGCCACAACTTGAAATGTGTGGCCAAATGTGATCTATGGTCACATATTTTTGTTTCATGTGACAAAAAACATATGTATTTGACACACTTAGTCACACTTTAAGAAAAAAACTGTGACATATATTAGTCACTCTAGCAAAGTGTGGCAAATTCTTATCTACGATCACAGTATTTGTTTTCATGTGACCAATATCATATGTATATTCAAAACCTTTAGTCACATTTTAAGTAAAAAACTGTGACATTTATTAATCACACTAAAAATTGTGGCCAAATGCGATCTACGGCCACAATATTTGTTTCATATGACGAAAATAGATTTATTTGAAACCTTTAGCCACACATTAAGAAAAAACAGTCACACTAAAACAGTGTGGCCAAATGTGATTTAAAATCACACTATATGTTTATAATGTGGCTAAAATTTAATACATATGGCCACGTATATTATTTTGTGTAACCAAAGGTTAGACAATAGTAACACTTAAAATTACAAAATTTTATATGGCTTTACATAAGCATTCGTCACACCATCTTCACTTTTGTTATTTCGTGTGACAAAATCTTATCAAATGTCATGGAAAAATGTGTGACAAAATGGTAAACTTACTACATCTTTTAAAATTCCCCCCAAAATACTTCATTCTAAAAATTAAACTTCCCCCCAAAATATTTCATTCTAAAATTTCCCCCCAAAAAAATTATCATAAAATTTAAACTTCCCCCCAAAATGTTTCATTCGAAACTTTCCTCTCAAATAATATTTCTCATTTAAATAATTATATTATTTAATATTAAAAAACCCTCACTACATATCTAAAAATTTAACCTATTATTAAATATTATATACTCTAAACCTTCTAAATAATATGTTAACGTACGCAAATTATTACGTTTAGATACGTTTTTAATGTATGTAAATTAATTATACTGGTATCGAATTTCTCGTATCGAATTCTTTTCGAGGCCCATTTTTTGGCGTTTTAGGTACTGGTACTTTCGGTTCAGTACGGTGCTGGTATTTTACTCAAATTAATTTTCAAATACCAGTACCTGTACGACTGTACTCATATTTTATGAGTTTTTGTATCAGTATTTTCGGTATTGGTACGCTCGGTACCGGTATCAAGCTCATCCCTAATCATGTATGTGTTAATAAACTGTAACACCCCAAAACCCGAATATTTATATTCGTTAAAATGTTATGTTATGACACATCAAGAAATAAATAACTAGGCTATTTAACCTACTTAAATGTATGGTTAAAATTATTAAAAGATTGAATGTGGTGAAATGTTTCCCAAAGCAAGCAAGGGAGCAAACTAGAGGGACCAAAACCGTTAAGTGGGAAACATGATTTATATAAAATAAACTTAAAACACCACACACACACATAGTGTGTGTGTGTGTGTCGACATCCAGGAAGAAGAAACAAGGTCTAACCCTAGTTTCACAAAAATCCTCAAATTGGAAGGGTAAATGAAGTCTAAATCCATAACCGAGTACGGATTAACGATCACCTTCTCAATGGGATTCTAAGGTATGTTTTAAAAGTTAGATTGGTGATCTTTCACGAAGTGGGTTATGATGTAAATTTCGAAATTTGTATGAAATTGATGATGGGTATGTGCTAGAATCATCATATATAACATGGATTATGCATGGTTTAGGTTAATTTGATGTTTAATGGTGAAACCCATTTCTAGTAGTAATGTTATGAAGATGATGATGTTGCATGTGTTAAATCAAGTATGGTTTTGATGTATATGAAGTTGAATATTGTAGATTATTGTTAATGATCTTGATTTAGGATGAAAGTTATGTGAGAATTTGTAGAAAATTGATGATCTTGATATGAACTAGTAAGAAGATGCAAAGAATGCTTGTACTTTATGCTTAGGAAGTAGTATGCACACCAAGTGTATGATAAAATGTCTAAGAGAAGTTAAGATGTGAGATTTTAGGAAGTGGCTTGACATATATGAATGATGTATGATAATGATGTAATTAGTGGTATATTAACTTAAAGAGTGTGCTTTAGATGGAGCTAGTACAAGAATTCGGGTTGAATGTATGTGTTGTTAAGATTATGCATTAGAGGCTTGTACATTATGCTTAAATGGGCGATGCTTGCCATGTGTTTCTATTAATCACTTAATTGCGATTAAGAAGTGAATGTATATTGAATGTACAACATATAACCATACTAGTAAAGGGGTGATGTTATGAATTACGTTAAGTTGTCTAACTTAGCTATGTGATTGTCAAATGTAGAATCATGAAAGCGTAAGTATGTGTATATGGTGTATGTGAATAGGCGATCATGTAGTTGTTTGTGTCAAACAACATTATGTATGAAATGAATATCATGTTCTTAATATGGTCTACTATATCAACATGAATGCGTGTTCATAAGTTGGGAGTTATATGCTAAAAGGTTGACTTTCTGAAAGTCAACCGAGAATTTATAACATGGTTAAGTATTTTGACCCAATATAAGAATCGAGAGATCATGGAATACGTGTTAGACCAATTATGTGTTATGTGTGATAACGAATTAGGAATTCGAAGATAATGAACTATGTGGTTGACAAGTCATGTCATATGCGTGTTAGTGAAAGTCAAATAGATAAAAATTGGAAGATATGTGTTAATATGAATAAGCATGAATACTAACATAATCATGGCATGACGGCATGAAAGAATAGGAACCACACTAGCACGGACCAAGCATGGAGGGCTAACGGGTCAAGATGAGGCAAGGAGGATGTTACGAACGCGGATGCACAAGGTAAGTGATTCCATAATCACTTCTTAGTTGTTTATGTAAAGTTATATGCATTTTAATTAAATGTGATAATTGAGGTCAATTAGGAATGAATTGTATGAAGTCAATGAGTATTAATCGGATCTTAGTTTTTGTCCGAGCAAGGTATGTGCGATTAAGAATTTTAGCTAAATAGGAGGATTCGTTACTTTTGTAAGGAATTCCCTTGTTGTAAGGATAGAGCGAAATTGACAAAAATGCCCTTGATAGTTATATCGGGCAAACGACCTTAAATGTCTTTTGGTAACAAGCGAACCGATTAGGGTAATGTGTTGGTTATGTGTGAAAGCGTAGAGTATGGTCTCGTTATGTCGTAGACCATTTAATGCACAAATACCCATAACGGGTCAAAAATGGGCTTTTAAAGCGAAAGTGGGTTAAGAGGATGTAAGGCATCCGAGAATTTAATCTTTTATGATAGGCGTCAAGGAAATTATTAATCTTATATGAGATCAAGGTCAATTAAACAGATTATGTTGATAAATACATGAACGGGTCAAATAATTAGAATATGATAATAAGCCGAATGCATGCAAGTTAAGAATTTCCTTAATCCGGATGTGGGATTTTAAGTTTACATGTTAGAATGTGAATTTACAAGCATGTAGGAAGAAACGGGAGGTTAAACGGGTAAACGGTTCAAAAGATACGCGCGTTTTAGTGCGTACGAACGACAAAACAACACAGCAGAAAACTGTTGTTTCTGCTAGGCGTCGCCGACGCGGGGGGGGGGGGGGGGGGGGGGCGTCGCCGACGCCGCCCAGAAATCTCGTTTTGCTGTCGACGCCAGTTTCCACTAGATGACGCCAAGCCGACGCCGTTAGGCGTCGTCGACGCCTAAAGTGGCGTCTCCGACGCCCCTCACATCATACACTTCTTATTTTCGCCGTTTTGGCTTGTTTTGCTTGATCCGTCGTCTGTTTTGGATGTAGAAAGGGTATGTACGTATGTAGTTGTGCATGTAAGTACGTATGGAGTTATGTATGAGTATATGCACGTATGTAAAGTTGTAGGGAAGGTATGTTTGTACGTAGATGTGTATGTATATATGCTTAAGGGTATGTACGAGTGAATACATGAATGTAATGACGTAGAATAGGTATGTACGTATGTGGATAAGTATGTAGGTATGTGTAAGGATATGTACAAGCTTATGCATGTGTGTAAAGTTGTAGGAAAGATGTATGCAGATGTGTATGTATGTTTGTATGTAAGAACGTACGTATGTATGATCTAGACACATTGAGTGGTAGTGGTACTAATGGTGTATCTTGAGAATGAAAAGTAATGCAGGTACATTATTGAAGCCTCACCAGGAAATGGATATGCGGATGATATGCTTAAAGCTTAAAAGATGACGAAATGTGAAGTGTACGCGAATGGTGTTATTTATATAATGTGTGCTAATATTTTGAATGTATGTGGTGAGTGCAGGTTGTACAGATCATAGGCGATTATTACAAGGAATAGAGATCGAAGATCGAGTCACTAGAGAGATTGTACGGGGACGTTGAATGTAAAATGTAGTAAATGTAAGCTATGTTTTGGTTAACAAATAAGAGGATGACAGATTTTGATTAAGAATTATATTTAAGTTAAAAGTTTAAATTAGTTGAGGTTTTTATAACGCAAGAAATTTTATGGTTGGTGTTTCCGCTGCGACTTTTTGTCAAATATGATTTAGGGTGTAACAAGTTGGTATCAGAGCCCTGGTTTGAGAGAATCAAGTGTAAGAAGGTAAGTGCTTGAACTCAAACCTGTGTGCTCTTGTGATAAGAAACCCGTACAATCCAAGACCCGGTCAAGATCCAAAGGTAAAAGAGAATGTAAGTATGTACTTATGTATACGCATAAAGAAACTGACGGTTTTGTATATGCAAGGTAAGTATAAGCGATTGAAGGGGATGATCTGCGAGTGCGGTCAAGTACCGACACCAAGGCATGAAATAAGATAAAGTTGAACCCAGGTACGTAAATTTAATATGTCGGTATATGAAATGGTAAAATGCATTAAGGGAAGAAAAATGCTAAATGAAGGACCATGATGGTATAGTAAACGAGTTTAGAAAAATGATACACGTGCCGAAACCAAATTCTTCGGACATAAGGTGACAATTACACGAAGACACGAAACTAGTATGTGGATTGTGTACCTGGCCAGTACACGTGAAGCATATGACGTTCGTGGGACCGTGATAATTGATACAGGTATGTCCGCTAGAAGTAAGTAGTAGGTGGACGTGAGGGTGAAGAAAAATGTGAGACTCTCAAGAATGAGAGTATGAAATGATATGCTAGAGTCCGCGAGACGGATTCGGAAGATGATATGCTATACTAGAATCCGTGAGACGGATTCGAAGTATGATATGCTATGTTAGAATCCGCGAGACGGATTCGAAACATGAAATGCTATGCTAGAGTCCGCGAGACGGATTCGGAAGATGATATGCTATACTAGAATCCGTGAGACGGATTCGAAGTATGATATGCTATGTTAGAATCCGCGAGACGGATTCGAAATATGATATGCTATACTAGAATCCGCGAGACGGATTCGAAATATGATATGCTATACTAGAATCCGCGAGACGGATTCGAAGTGTGATATGCTATGCTAGAATCCGCGAGACGGATTCGAAACACGATATGCTATGCTAGAATCCGCAAGACGGATTCGAAACACGAAATGCTATGCTAGAATCCGCGAGACGGATTCGAAACACGAAATGCTATGCTAGAATCCGCGAGACGGATTCGAAACATGAAAGAATTTAAAATATGAATGCAATGCTTGAATCCGTGAGACGGATTCAAGGGATGAAAAGCGTACATGCAATGTTTGAATCCGCGAGACGGATTCAAGGAATGAAAGATATGAATGATGCAAATTCCTTGTGGAATTGGTTATGATAAGTGAAAGCTAAAACAAGCTATGCACGTCGACCGGTTCAAGTTGAACAAGTCGAGTGAGGATAAGGTACCATCCGTTTAGAACGAGTGGTCGTGAATGCAATAACGAATGTATGAAGTTCAATCCGTTATACGGATAGGACGGAAGAATTATGTTGAAAGCAATTAACCCGATGTTGCCGGGTCGTAAGTGGTATGCTTGAATCTCATTATGAGAGTATATGCTATTACCCAATTAAGTGGATAATCGAATGCGTGAAAGAAATGAAAGTATATAAGCGGATGAAACTAAAAATGTTGGAATGGGCATAGCGTAATATGGAAAGCTTGGTTCTAATAGTTGACGTAGGAATGAAAACTATGTCATTAAGAAGTGAAATTTTAATGTTTTGAGTAAGATATACGAGTATTAGTTAAACTCTTGTATGATGAATGTGCATGATACGTATACCTATGTAACTTAAGTAAATGCGCGAAATGAGAGGAATAGTAATGTAGAAAGATGTTAACTATGGAGTTAAGCATGTAGACGTGATTATGGAATGAATGAATAAACATGTAGTGATGATCATCACTAAGAAATTATCATGAGGCAAGAAGTTGAGGTCTAAAGATATATATATTTTAGAAGCATGTTATTTAGGAGGGATGGTAGTAACCGGTAAGTAAAGGATTATGGTCCCGTAGATATGAGCAAGGTTTCGGGGACGAAACCTCTTTTAAGGGGGGTAGACTTGTAACACCCCAAAACCCGAATATTTATATTCGTTAAAATGTTATGTTATGACACATCAAGAAATAAATAACTAGGCTATTTAACCTACTTAAATGTATGGTTAAAATTATTAAAAGATTGAATGTGGTGAAATGTTTCCCAAAGCAAGCAAGGGAGCAAACTAGAGGGACCAAAACCGTTAAGTGGGAAACATGATTTATATAAAATAAACTTAAAACACCACACACACACATAGTGTGTGTGTGTGTGTCGACATCCAGGAAGAAGAAACAAGGTCTAACCCTAGTTTCACAAAAATCCTCAAATTGGAAGGGTAAATGAAGTCTAAATCCATAACCGAGTACGGATTAACGATCACCTTCTCAATGGGATTCTAAGGTATGTTTTAAAAGTTAGATTGGTGATCTTTCACGAAGTGGGTTATGATGTAAATTTCGAAATTTGTATGAAATTGATGATGGGTATGTGCTAGAATCATCATATATAACATGGATTATGCATGGTTTAGGTTAATTTGATGTTTAATGGTGAAACCCATTTCTAGTAGTAATGTTATGAAGATGATGATGTTGCATGTGTTAAATCAAGTATGGTTTTGATGTATATGAAGTTGAATATTGTAGATTATTGTTAATGATCTTGATTTAGGATGAAAGTTATGTGAGAATTTGTAGAAAATTGATGATCTTGATATGAACTAGTAAGAAGATGCAAAGAATGCTTGTACTTTATGCTTAGGAAGTAGTATGCACACCAAGTGTATGATAAAATGTCTAAGAGAAGTTAAGATGTGAGATTTTAGGAAGTGGCTTGACATATATGAATGATGTATGATAATGATGTAATTAGTGGTATATTAACTTAAAGAGTGTGCTTTAGATGGAGCTAGTACAAGAATTCGGGTTGAATGTATGTGTTGTTAAGATTATGCATTAGAGGCTTGTACATTATGCTTAAATGGGCGATGCTTGCCATGTGTTTCTATTAATCACTTAATTGCGATTAAGAAGTGAATGTATATTGAATGTACAACATATGACCATACTAGTAAAGGGGTGATGTTATGAATTACGTTAAGTTGTCTAACTTAGCTATGTGATTGTCAAATGTAGAATCATGAAAGCGTAAGTATGTGTATATGGTGTATGTGAATAGGCGATCATGTAGTTGTTTGTGTCAAACAACATTATGTATGAAATGAATATCATGTTCTTAATATGGTCTACTATATCAACATGAATGCGTGTTCATAAGTTGGGAGTTATATGCTAAAAGGTTGACTTTCTGAAAGTCAACCGAGAATTTATAACATGGTTAAGTATTTTGACCCAATATAAGAATCGAGAGATCATGGAATACGTGTTAGACCAATTATGTGTTATGTGTGATAACGAATTAGGAATTCGAAGATAATGAACTATGTGGTTGACAAGTCATGTCATATGCGTGTTAGTGAAAGTCAAATAGATAAAAATTGGAAGATATGTGTTAATATGAATAAGCATGAATACTAACATAATCATGGCATGACGGCATGAAAGAATAGGAACCACACTAGCACGGACCAAGCATGGAGGGCTAACGGGTCAAGATGAGGCAAGGAGGATGTTACGAACGCGGATGCACAAGGTAAGTGATTCCATAATCACTTCTTAGTTGTTTATGTAAAGTTATATGCATTTTAATTAAATGTGATAATTGAGGTCAATTAGGAATGAATTGTATGAAGTCAATGAGTATTAATCGGATCTTAGTTTTTGTCCGAGCAAGGTATGTGCGATTAAGAATTTTAGCTAAATAGGAGGATTCGTTACTTTTGTAAGGAATTCCCTTGTTGTAAGGATAGAGCGAAATTGACAAAAATGCCCTTGATAGGTATATCGGGCAAACGACCTTAAATGTCTTTTGGTAACAAGCGAACCGATTAGGGTAATGTGTTGGTTATGTGTGAAAGCGTAGAGTATGGTCTCGTTATGTCGTAGACCATTTAATGCACAAATACCCATAACGGGTCAAAAATGGGCTTTTAAAGCGAAAGTGGGTTAAGAGGATGTAAGGCATCCGAGAATTTAATCTTTTATGATAGGCGTCAAGGAAATTATTAATCTTATATGAGATCAAGGTCAATTAAACAGATTATGTTGATAAATACATGAACGGGTCAAATAATTAGAATATGATAATAAGCCGAATGCATGCAAGTTAAGAATTTCCTTAATCCGGATGTGGGATTTTAAGTTTACATGTTAGAATGTGAATTTACAAGCATGTAGGAAGAAACGGGAGGTTAAACGGGTAAACGGTTCAAAAGATACGCGCGTTTTAGTGCGTACGAACGACAAAACAACACAGCAGAAAACTGCTGTTTCTGCTAGGCGTCGCCGACGCGGGGGAGGGGGGGGGGGGCGTCGCCGACGCCGCCCAGAAGTCTCGTTTTGCTGTCGACGCCAGTTTCCACTGGATGACGCCAAGCCGACGCCGTTAGGCGTCGTCGACGCCTAAAGTGGCGTCTCCGACGCCCCTCACATCATACACTTCTGATTTTCGCCGTTTTGGCTTGTTTTGCTTGATCCGTCGTCTGTTTTGGATGTAGAAAGGGTATGTACGTATGTAGTTGTGCATGTAAGTACGTATGGAGTTATGTATGAGTATATGCACGTATGTAAAGTTGTAAGGAAGGTATGTTTGTACGTAGATGTGTATGTATATATGCTTAAGGGTATGTACGAGTGAATACATGAATGTAATGACGTAGAATAGGTATGTACGTATGTGGATAAGTATGTAGGTATGTGTAAGGATATGTACAAGCTTATGCATGTGTGTAAAGTTGTAGGAAAGATGTATGCAGATGTGTATGTATGTTTGTATGTAAGAACGTACGTATGTATGATCTAGACACATTGAGTGGTAGTGGTACTAATGGTGTATCTTGAGAATGAAAAGTAATGCAGGTACATTATTGAAGCCTCACCAGGAAATGGATATGCGGATGATATGCTTAAAGCTTAAAAGATGACGAAATGTGAAGTGTACGCGAATGGTGTTATTTATATAATGTGTGCTAATATTTTGAATGTATGTGGTGAGTGCAGGTTGTACAGATCATAGGCGATTATTACAAGGAATAGAGATCGAAGATCGAGTCACTAGAGAGATTGTACGGGGACGTTGAATGTAAAATGTAGTAAATGTAAGCTATGTTTTGGTTAACAAATAAGAGGATGACAGATTTTGATTAAGAATTATATTTAAGTTAAAAGTTTAAATTAGTTGAGGTTTTTATAACGCAAGAAATTTTATGGTTGGTGTTTCCGCTGCGACTTTTTGTCAAATATGATTTAGGGTGTAACATAAACCATACTGGGGCTTAATGGATCACAATGGGCAATAACGGGTCATAGATGCATGTCTTACTGGACCGTATTGGCCCTTAGTGGATTACAACAGCTAATAGTGGATCATACGTGTTTTAGTAGACTATATTGGGCCTAAACGGACCACAATGACAAATAGTGGATCATATATGTGTTAATGAACCATAGTGGGCCTTAGTGAATCACAATGGATAATCGTCGATCATACAAGTCTTAATGGACCATGTTGGGCCTTAATGGAACACGATGGACAATAGTGGATCATATATGTCTAAGTGTACCATATAGGGCCTTAATGGATCACATTGGCTAATAGTGAGTCATATATGGGTTAATGAACCATATTGGACCTTAATGGATCACAATGGACAATAGTGGATCATATGTATCTTAGTGGACCATATTGGGTCTTAATGGACCATATAGGGCCTTAATGGATCACAATGGCTAATAGTGAGTCATATATGGGTTAATGAACCATATTGGACCTTAATGGATCGCAATGGACAATTGTGGATCATATGTATTTTAGTGGACCATATTGGGTCTCAATGGACCATGTTGGGCCTTAATGGCTCACAATGCATAAAAGTGGATCATATATATCTTAATGGACCATATTGGGTCTTATGGATCACGATGAACAATAATAAATCATATATGTTTTAGTTGACCATATTGGGCCTTGATGGATCGCAAGTAGTGAATCATATATGGGTTAATAAACCATATTGGGTCTTAATGTATCATAATTGCCAACAGTGGATCATGTATCTATAATGAACCATAATGAACCGTATTGAACCATATTGGGCCTTAACAGACAATAGGTTGGGAGAGCGGGAAACATGCTTGTGTCGATCTCACAGGTGTATCCCCACTTGCCGGGTTCCGGGAAAATGGGTTTGTGGTGGGGCAAGCAGTACTTAAAGCAGAGTCAAAGAAGGTGGAAAAGCACGCAAAAGCTTGTGAGGATAATCATCATGCCTTTGTCCCCTTGGCGTTTGACACGTTCGTCTCCTTGGCGCCAGAGGCGGTTCAGTTCTTGGCTAGAGTTCAGCGTGTGGTCCACACAACTTTTCGACCCCTTAGGGGCGAGACTTTATTTTTTGTAGATTAGGGTTTTCTATTCAGAAAGGGATGACGGCGCAGTTTGTTGCTCGTCTACCTGCTATCCTTATGTAATTTTCCCTGTTGATTGAAATGAAATTTATTTTTAATTCAAAAAAACAAAAAAAAAGTATAATATTATTTTCTTTTATAAGTTTTTTTATTATTTTTCTATAAATATTAAAAAGGAACTTTAATTTTGATTCTCACAATTTACCTAAAAAAATTCGTATATAAAAGATAAAAAATGAACTTTAATTTTCATTCCCACAATTTTGCCTTAAAAAAATTCGTATTTCCCTCTATTTTCCTCACCATTTACCCAAAAAATATCTAATTATATATTCTTATATTTCCAATAAAGTCAATAAGAACAATAAACAATCTCAGCCCTTAGATAAGCGAAGATTAAATCCTGACCCTTGTAATTCAAGAAAACCTTCTATGGGAGGTTTCTTGACAGTTTTTGGATTCCCTTTTGACTTGACTATCCTACATACCGGGGAAGAAGAGAGACAACAAAAACACACCGATCCTTTCTCACTATAAACCCTTAATTTTTCCCCTCTCTAAACTCATCATCCACTGATCCATCCAGAAATTGATACGTACGCTTCGGAATCTCGTGTTTCCAGTTTCCACCATGTATTAGTGGTGAAATTATATCGATCCAAGCGGTTACCAGGTATGAATTTGATTACTTGAGTTGTTCCCGTTCGAATTTTGTTGTAATCTATTTATGCACAGAAATTTCTATGATTATTTGTTGTAATTCGATCACCAACGACTAGAAATCCTTCCCAAAATCATGTATTCGGTAACAATGTCAACAATCCTAACTTCACAATAGTTCTAGGTCTGCTAATTTACGACATAAATGATACACATCATATTGAAGGGATATTGGATTATCAGCTATTAATTAGGGTTTGAAAATTGTAGCTTTATAAATCATGTGCATTGATGGCTGGTTATTAGGCAAAGGGGTCAGATAGGGATCTGGATGAAGTTACACACTAGATTTATTTTGATGTTTAGATTGGTGGAAAGCCCATGGGTATTTTTTTATAATCTTCATTCTTTAATCATTGTTGCAGGTGTGAAAATGGAGTTCTATCGGACAATCTATGGCATAACTGGCTGCAAGAATCTTTTGTTTGTCAAATTAGCCAATGATTTTGCTTTGGGGGTGTTTGGGATTCCTTTTTAACTTCTCCTTCTCAAAAGTCCTTCTCAAGATCCAGAAGTAAGAAATCCAGACTTCTCAAAAACTCCTTTTTGAAGACAAAATTAACTCTGAAAGTCCTTATTTTCATTATGTTTGGGATTCCTTTTGCTTCAGAAGAACTTCTCAGATGATGTTTGGGGTTCCTTCTCTTCTCAGAAGTCCTTTTTGCTCCAAAAAGTCACTTTTAATAGGAATCCCAAACACCCCCTTTGATAGTTGATGGATATTAATGAGGGTGGGTCATGTGTATGTTCTTTTGAATCCGTAGGGCGTGGATCAATCATGCACAAAAGGTTCTCCAAGTAACCATTTTTGAAAGTGGTATGTTGTCTATAATTGTAGTTGCCTAATGTCGAGATGATTATTTGTTGACTTTGTCCTATTGATATTGTTGTTTTTTAGTGTCAACGCTCTTATGCTAATACACAATTACACACACTTTTATATACCGCGTTATGCATTTTGGGTTTCAAGAATATGTGTGATAGGTGAAAGGTTTAAGCTTTAATATATATTTGTGATCATACATTTATATCAATCACATTATATAATATAATATTAAGATGAAGCATGTTCTTTTTATCAGCTTTTTAGTGTATGTAGATTTTTAGCAACTCTACAAGCCACTGTGTCCTTTGTGGAAGATGGGTAATATATTAGCATCCATAGTTTTTTTATTTATTTGCTTATCGTATTAAAGATTGACAAAAGTCTTCGATTATTTGCTTCATTCATCTCTTTTTGTAAAGGCCATATTAAATTGATTAGGGCGTGAAAACACCAGGTCATAAATGTTTTTTTTTAAGGGAAGAGATAAGCAACCAAATGCTCATCAACACCAATCTATGTTTCTTCTCACCGGACTTGAAAGAAGACTAAGTTATTCTTTCATTTTGTGCCTTTCATTTTATTTACACATTCGACCCATTTACCTTAAATTGTATGGGTTTGGCTTATATCTTGTATTATTATTATAATTATAAACTGTCTAACAAGTAAATCTAAAAAACCTTGGCTAAAAATTGAACCAGCCCAAGGTAAATTCCAATCTTAATATATTGTTTTAATTTGAAAAATAATAGATTGTTATGTTAGTAGTATGGTATATGTAATCATATTTAATGCTTAAGTATCATAAAAGTAAAAAATTAACAAGGGGTTGATGGTTAACCCAACCTCACCTTATTTGGCCCATTTTGACTCTAATTGGTTTTGACCTGTTAGCCAACTCACCAACATTCCACGTCTACTATTAAGAAACTATTTGATTTATGTCTTTTTATATAAATTTATTCCTCATAATTTGCTATATGCAGGCTCGGCGCATGAAATTCTTTACGTGCTTATGTTGGTACCCAAAGGAAAGTGGAAAAGGTATTAATTTGACTAGGTTGTGATGCTATTTTACTTTTTGGTTCTAAGGGAGTTATAATCAATAAAATCCTTTAAAGAGAAACAACGGGTGACATCAATATTTGAACACCGTTATTATTATTATTGTTTTCTAACCAGTTGGATTCTATTCCAGGTACATAGGGCTTGCATAGTAAAAAGGTTGTTGACCATGAACTGGGTCAGGTTCGTTATTCTATTAGGTATATTTTTTAGTTTGTTTCATGTGTAGACAAGGCATCTCCTTTGTCAAATGATGCAAATGCATGGCTCTCTTGTGCCTCGTGGCGTAAAGTTGAACACGTGCAACATTTTTGTTGAACTGAACAAATTCTAAGTCTACCTTCCAGATTTTATTTGTCAATATGGTTAATCTGTTAATTTTTCCTTAAATAAATTATGCATTGTCAAAAGTTACAAACACATCATGTCATCATTTTTTATTTTGATTGATTTAGGCAATGTCAATGGCTATACAAGTAACTGCTGGAAGTGCCTTAATATAACGATCTTCAGTGGTGTGCTTATGTGAGTTGCCAACCACTCTACTCTATGTGTTTGATAAACAAGAAGCAATATATCTCAACAAATACTCAAAATAGCATTGGGAATTAAAAAGGTAATGTTAATTTATAGGCTTGCTGCAGTAGACCCGAGTTTTTTAATTTTTTTCTAAAATTGATATATTAGAATTAAAATTTACTTAAAAAACACAAATGTATATAACACAATTATATATGAATTATAAAATCTTACGTTAATTTCTCCTTTTAATTTATAATTATGACATAAAATATATAATATAATATAAATGTGTTAAATGGGTCAACCCGCCAACCCGACCGGGTTGACTTGAACCCGACCTGTTAACCTAAACGGGTTCGTGGGTTCAACCTGAAATTGACCCGAACCCATTTAGACTAAACCTAAACCCGTGAATTCCGTGTTAGGTTTGTGTCGTGTTTTCGGGTCATGTCAGAAATTCACACCCCTGGACATGTATCCATCATTATATTTATACCATTCTTGTTTATTTTTTCTTTCTATCATTATCCATTTTGCTTGTAATGTTTACTAATAATCTCTTCTATGTATCAGCGCTTGTTTTTGATGCCCTCCTCCCTTCAGTTCTTGGTGGGATGTGCCATTCCTGGTGCATTTGGTTGTGGGAAAACGGTTATTAGTCAAGCTCTATCTAAGGTATTCTCAATAATTAGTTCTTCATAACTCATTTGAATGAATAGACATTAATGTTGTTTTTATATTCACTATTCTCCCTTCTATGCAGTACTCAAATTCAGATACTGATGTTTATGTTGGTTGAGGGGAAAGAGTAAATGAAATAGCAGAAGTATATCCATTAAATATATTATTGTATTTTTTTTGCTTCATTTATAGATGCACTTTCGTCTTCTTTGTTTTATAATAACTTTGTAGGTTCTCATGGATTTTCCTCTGGCCGTGAAGAATCTATCATGAAACGTAACACACTTGTTGCCAATACATCTAATATGCCTGTCGCTGCTCGTGAGGCTTCAATTTATACGGGTAATGCACATGATAATTTAATTGCATGTTTAGTACATTCGATAATTACCTTAGTTGTAATGTACATTACTATTTGTTAGCCTCATGTATTAGAAATCTGAATGGATGTTTGTTTTGGTAACATTGTAACTTGGTTCTCATGATATATTAAAACTTTGAAGTTTCTGAACAGAGAAACCAATAAAGATGTTTAACTCCTATTCATGCACAAATGTAGCGTAGTGGATCACAATGTATTGCACAAGGAGATGCGGCTACTGTTGTTGCAAGTGATGCTAGAAGTGATGCAGGTTGAGACACAAGTGCTGCTAGGAGTGATGCAGGTTATGTTGCAGTTGCTGCATCATTTGTAGATTACATTTGATTAGAAGTTTATGTACTTAGTATTTGAATTGAAAACTTATGTATGAATTTTCGTTTATTATATTGTTAATATCGTTAGTTTGTTTTTAGTTTTGTTCATGTTTACTATTGTTTTAGTTTTACAAACATTTGATTATTTGAAATAAGATTTACTAGTTATATGAAAATGGTCACGTAGAATCACAACTAGTATGTGTGGCCAAAGGATAGATAATAGTCACGTTTAAAATTACATAATTTCGTGTGGCTATAAATAACCGTTTGCCACACCACAATCACCTTGTCTTTTTGTCTGTGTGACGAAATGATACCAAACGTTATGGGAAAAGAAAATTATGTGACCAAAGATTAGAAAATAGCGACACTTAAAATTACAAAATTTTGTGTCGCTATAAATAACTATTAGCCATACCATAATCTCTTTGTTTCTTGTTTGTGTGACGGAATAACACCAAACGTCATGGAAAAAAGTTATGTGTGGCCAAATGTTAGACAATAGCTACGCTTAAAATAACAAAGTTTCATGTGGCTATAGATATCATTGAGCCACACTTTCGTGATATTGTTGTTTTTGTGTGACAAGATGATAACAAATGTCACAGGAAAAACAAATATGTGTGACCAAAGTTTAGACAATAGCCACACTTATAATTACAAAAGTGTTATGTGTCTAGTAAAAGTTTTTAGCTATACTTATATTAAATTCATGTGACTATATAATAGAACCGGTCACACTCACAGTAAATTCATGTGGCTGTTGCTACCCTTTAACTACATTTAATGGATAGAATGCTTGATTACAACAACTCTTTTTGCCACATTATTTTTTAGTTGATGTGGCTAAAAAAACTTTTATGTGACTATATAATAGAAATGGCCACACTTACATTAAATTCATGTGGCTGTTGCTACCCTTTAGCCACTTATTGTACAAAATGTCTGATTCTAGCAAGAAATAGTGGTACCATTTAGCCACACTTTTAAGTTGCTACGGCCACTAAACGTGAATGTGACCGTATGATACCTACGATGACTCGACCTTTGGTCACACTTGAGTTGGAAAAAAAAAGTGTGGCAAAAGGCGTATGGTCACACTTTTTTTGTGTGGCTGTAAGCCTTTTTTGACGTAGTGCACATACTAGTACATAATCTTGTTCATGCAAGCAAACATCCTAAACAAGTACTTATCAAGAAATCAAACTCAAAACGCATACACCCATATATATATATATATGTATGTACGGTTTATATACATCCATATACATCACCATTTTTATTTTGTATCAAGACCCATTTCTTTTTAGATTTCATGTTTGTGAAAAATTCCAAGATTCAAGAGAAACTTCAAATCATTAAGAACAACCAAGAATCAAGAGTATGATTTAAACATAAATTTTATACCTTCAAGATTCAAGTAAGTTGTTGATGAGATTTTGATGATATGGAGCTTGAAATCACTTGAAAACACCTTGGAAACTCCTTTGGATCTTCACACCAAATTGAAGTTTGCTTGGAATGGAGCTTGATTATGAAGAACAAAGTTGAAAAAGATGAAGATGGGTGTGGGGGCGGGGTTACGGTTATGGGGAGAGAGAGAGAGAGAGGAGATTGTGTGAAGATTGTGATCTTGGAAAGATACATGTAGAGATTTGGTGGATTTAAGGTGATGGCATGCAACAACACTTGTCCAACAAAGATCAAATAGAATATTGCAATATCTTGGAAATATTATGGTGGGGGCCACTGTCACACCCCAACCGATGGCGGAATCATCGGGGCGCGGCACTAGGCGAATCAGATTGCTCAAGAGAATCCATAACAACTATATTGCAATAATATTTAATACATTCGTTATCCCATACTAACAAATAATACAATCACGTAAGTTATCGCAGATTTATTGTCCTCTCGAACAATGCAAATCCGACAACCTAGATTTTAGTTGAGTTTCTAGACTTCCTAGCTTGATTTGACATAGTCTGCGATCTAACCTGCAACATACGTTAAAACAATTGTCAATACAAAAGTATTGGCGAGTATACAGGTTTGATAAGTATAGCATAGTAGATAAATAGCGTAGCGAATTTCCATATGCGTAAACGTAATACACGACATATATACTCATAAAACTAATACTACCAACTAAGTCCTCGATGCTCGAATGTACGATGGCATAACTAGACCCCGTCGGGCGCAATAGTACTATACTAGTCGTGGTGGGACGTCTCGAGTATAAGCCCTAGCACATATGCAACTAGCATCACGTATATCTATGCATAACAGTTATTCGCAAGTGATAATTCGATTGATTGAATATTTCGATTGATAAGTTCGATTTGATAGAAACGTATGTTACACCCAAAATTCGATTAAAAAAGGGTTCAAGTATACTCACAGTGCGTATTTAGCGAGATTACAACTTGATTGAGTCGGTTGTGAGTACGTCTGTAATGATCCTTGAAGAATAGAGTAAACGAGGTACGGTTAAGCGAGTTTAGCATTGAAAAGCTAGTCATCTGGTCAGATGGTGTTCATCCGTGCGGATTACAGGTGATCCGTGCGGATTGCATGTGGTCCGTGCGGATTGCATGTGATCCGTGCGGGTTACATGTGATCCGTGCGGGTTGCATGTGATCCGTGCGGATTACATGTGATCTGTGCGGATGATGGGTTATTCGTTCGAGCAAGTGTTGACTCACGCGGATCGTCATCCGTGCGGACACGTGATCCGTGCGGATGTGTCATCCGTGTGGACATGCGATCCGTGCGGACGTGTCATCCGTACGGGTGTGTGGTCCGTGCGGACGGTGTCATCCGTGCGAGCTGTGTCATCCGTGCGGACTGACATGTCATCCGTGCGGACTGACATGTCTGCTTCGCACTCTGAACACTGTTTCCAAGTGATTAACGGAAGAAAAACGTTCGTTTTTACTAGGGTAGTGTAATTTCGCACTAACACTTGAAGTTCCGTCAATTCCGACTCGTTCTAACGGCCGGGAATCATCCCGTTCCATCAGATCTGGCCGTTCGTGATGGTTCTTCATGGTTAACTTGAAATCGCATAGATTTAGGTGAGATTTGTCATTAAAACATGTGGAAATCACCCGGATCTGAGTCGTTTATAGTGAAGTGAGACCCCAACTTGAAGTTCATAAGAACTCTTGGTGACATCACCTCAAAACGCCTCAAATCCTCAGATTTCACGGTTAGAATTTGAGTTTTGAAAGATAGAATGATGTAGAATCGAGTGTAGATTGTAGAAGTACAAGTTTTAGGTTGAAATCTTACCGGAATCGCGAGGAAATCGAGAGAAAAGGGTCTTGGTGCGCGTTTGGTTGAACAGGAGCTGTCACATCACTGTTCAAGTGATGTGACATGGTATTTATAGGCAACAAAGGAGAGGAAAAAGGGTTTTGGCCCGGATAGCCCATCCGTGCGGAAGGCCCATCCGTGCGGAAGGCCCATCCGTGCGGATGGCCCATGCGTGCGGATGGCCATCTGTGCGCATGCCCATCCGTCCGGATAGCTATCCTGACGCTTGGACTTCTCCGTTTTTGATCGTTTTGATAGTTTTCGAAGCGCGTACCTTTCATAATTAATTTATATTATTATTACATTGTTATTATTATATATATATATATATATCTAGGGGTCGTATTTACGTATTCATAATCCAAAGTTTCGATAATTAACAATCGGTTTCGATTCGAGTATGCGATTATTAGCGACGTTTCACGGCCATCAATGAAGGTAGTGTAGGTCCTTTCTTGATGTCATCGTGAACGTTATTTCGTGTAGTGGCACAAAGACTGACGGGGTACCGTTTACTCGTATTGTCATCATCGTCATGACGACTGGAGCTACAGCACTCACCTGAGAGTCCTTGTTAGCGTTAATTGTTTACGTTCGACACATCACGACCACTGAGGAGGGTAGAGTAGGTCCTCGCTCAATGTCTCCGTGAGTGTTAGTGTGATAATAGTGTAGTATAGTGATATTGTATTTCGAAAATATGCGATTATCCTTCGAATAGCGATATATATATACGATATAGTTACATTATGATCCGAATCTCTGGTGCTAGGCGTAACGAGTATAACGAGTAGTAACAACGCACAAAAGTGCGGGTTGTTACAGTCTCCCCTACTTTAGGAAATTTCGTCCTGAAATTAATCCAATAGGTAGACTTCTAAGAGTTGATCTTGTATACGTAGCGATACAGCGAGCGATTTGAGCGTAAGTTGACAGCGAGAACGTTTCGAATAAGGGAGATCGACTGCGATAGCGAGAAAGTGACGTAAAGACGAAAGTAATAATCCCACGAGTTGGCATTCCAAAGTACCTTGTCTTGTGTAGAGTTCGTTAGTTCGATGCGATTGTAATTCGAAGGGTTTCTCATGACGTAGAGTTAACTGAGTCGATCGTTAACCAACGTTACAAGAAGCGTTCGTTTAGA
Source organism: Helianthus tuberosus (assembly GCA_030545235.1). Taxonomy (NCBI): domain Eukaryota; kingdom Viridiplantae; phylum Streptophyta; class Magnoliopsida; order Asterales; family Asteraceae; genus Helianthus; species Helianthus tuberosus. The sequence goes on along the minus strand of JARYGA010012607.1, from coordinate 35,682 downwards.
TATTAAAAAGGGATTTAGGATGAAAATCTTTGAAAATTTTCCTTTTAACGTGCGGTCAACAGTGTCGATGTTAACCGGTGTTGCAAGGAAGTTTAAAGTTTTTAAATATTTTAAGGAACTCGGAGATGAAAACAAGGGTTACGAAAACTGTAGGATCGTTTGCGGACCCGAACGAGTCGTTCAGAAGAGTTTATCTCAGTTTGAGCGGCGGAAACGAACAAACCGAGTTCAATTCAGCGAGATTTCACTTTAAACTGTTGTTGTATTGATAACGAATGCGATTACAGACCTAACAACACTTCGGCAGCACTTCGTGGCTCACCGGAAGAATCTAAGAAAAGTTCCGAACTCATACAACTGAACCTCAACTAGCTTATATATAAGAAGCATGATTTCGCTTGAAGCTTCAAGCGAAATCCCTTGCATTTTCTTTCAAGCGAAATCCAATTCTAAACTTTAGTCCTGAAGCGAAATCTTTAATTCAATACTTTTGTCTTCAAGCGAAAACATCAACTAATCTTCAAATCTGATTTGTCTTGTAGTAATGATGATGCAATATGTGATGTCACTAGTGTGATGTCATCATTAAGGATGATGACATCATGCTTGATTATATCCGCACCAAACCCGAGACTCGATACAAGACGAAGACGACAGATGAATGCACCAATAGACTCCCCCTCAGATGTTGACGAGTCTTAAGTGTCGAGTCTTCGCAATCTTCAGTCTTTATCAGTCTTAGATCTTTCTTCATACTTCAACTAATCTCCTCCTCAGATGTCTTCAGACTCCCCCTTTCAATAAGCTGGGATCGCAGTCTGGAATTCACTTTCCACATGTTCTTAGATCGTAACCTGGCACTTCATCACTCTTAGGTTTCAGAACCTGGCTAACCTGCATAAACTCTACCCAAAAATAAATTTTCTGATAACCATTTTGTGGATAAGATTTTCAAGCCTAATTTACCACTTGCAGGAATAACATTTATATTTCAAAACATTTTTTTCATTTCATTTCAACATTCTTCAAACACTTTCACCCAAACCATTTGTTCATCATGTTTAGCACTTGGAATTTTGAAAATCAGCTCTTCAACACCAGTTGTCGAAAATCTTTTTGTATTTTTCAAAATTTATGCTAAAACACACTAAAATCTTTTTGGATTTTTGACTGAAATAGAAATACAGAAAAATGAAATATTTACAAACAAATTTTTTTTTGTCAGTTCGTGCAAGAGGATCATATCAGTTTTTGAGACAAATCACCAACACCATTAAGCTTCATTTCATTTTAAGTTCTAAACAGTTCACCTAGATTGTCAGTATGTTTGTCCACTTAAATTTTCACACAAAATTCAATTGATCCGAGATACGAGATTAATGTTTTAAGCTCTTGAACTTATTCGTGTGTCCCACTACTTGAATATACTCCCGTATCCAGATCCCAATATTCAGTCTTACAGGTGAGTATACCACAGATGATATCTGTAAGGGGAATAAATTATGCAACCGTGATAGCTCAGGTCAGAACTTCCGTTCAGCAGAGAGCCTAGTTGACTTTTAGGTGTGTCCCCTTTAGAGGATATTTTGAATTACAACAGCCATGATTAGCATTATTCAATGTTTCATCATTTTTTAGCTGAGGGTGGTGCTATTTTTCAAGCAAGCAGAAAGTATTCTCCGGGGACTAGGCCATTGCTTCCGCAAAATCAGAAGTCCCGGGATAATACCCCAGATATCACTGAGCATAAAGACCTAGTATCTCAGAATAAGGGACCTTTCAAACAAGATTTCAGGGGTTACCTATATATCCAAGAAGTTGTTAACCCACAGAATAAGCAAGTTTGAAATTTAGGTTTATATCTCGTCACAATCTACTAAATGTGCAAAAACCTACTGGCACATCATCAGTGAGACCGTTTATCACTTTTTATCTTACCAATTCTTTAGCATGTTGTGATCGTCCACTGATGTACTATCATTTCCTCTTTTATGCAACAAAACTCATTTTTGATTTTATCATGTTTTTGGCCTTTTCAAATTTTCAAATGTTTTTGGATTTTCTAAAATTTCTTACTCCCCCTAAAATGCAAACACATTTTAGGAAATTTGAACATAAAATGTACAACAAAGTGACAACTGATATCAAATTGCCTCAATTCGCCATCCACTTGGCATAAACAATCAGAACTCCCCCCCACAACAAACTATTTTCTCATCAATTTCAAAACACTTAAGTTTGTTTTAATCAAATGGTTTTTCCGGAAAATAAGTTTTGTTGATTTTATCACTTGTAAAATTGGGGTTTGATTCATCACATTGTCTATCAACCATTTGTAGAAAATCAGATACAACTTAATGTCCCTGATTTACCACTTGTAACCATCACAAACATACAACTCAAACCTATTTTTCAACCAATTTACCATCTTTTGATTGAATTCTCAAGGTGCCGATTCCTACTCCTCGCTTACAAACCTGGGAGTTCCGGCAAGTCCTGTAAAAATTCTCAAAAACACATTATACAAACATGATAAAGAATGATGCCGATTCATGATCCACGATTACCAACTTGGGATCTCCGGCAAGTCAGGTTTTTACTCTTTGAAAAATATATCCACCCAAGCCTGACCTTCCTTGGGTGTAACAACCTCTTCATCATCTTTTCTTTCAACTAACCTGTGACCTCCTCTTTTGGCAGCATAAAATTCTTTAACACTTTTGGCCTTACCATTGATCATTTTGCCAAAAATGTGTTTCACAGTTCCGTTGAAAGCTTTATCAACATCAAATTTCTTCTTGTCAGAATAAAATTGATTTGAAATTTCAATTTTCCCAACTTTCTTTTTAAAATTTTCAGCACTCAAATATGGAAAATTCACATCATCCACTTTTAAAACTGATTTTTCAACCTTTTCTTTAACAACTTTTGGCTCCTCTGATTTTGTGGAATCAGATTCATCACCAGAACTGTTTCCTGAACCCTTAACAACCCATTTTTGATTTATCAGATTTTCTTTTCTTTTAATCACATTCTTTGAACATTCTCCCTTCTCAAAGATTGAATTTTCAAAGCCTATGAACTTTCGGGTTGAAAGTTCAGTTTTCTCAACAACTTTCTCTTTCAGTTTACCAGATACTTCCTGTTTTGGTTTAAATGTTTTCGGACAATTCTTAGCAACATGACCAGCAATCTTGCACTGAAAACAGGTTCTGGTTTCTATCTTCTTTGGCACAGCATTTTTCTTCAACTCTTCTTGCTTCTTGGCATGGAATTCCTGATTTGTCTGCTTTCTGAATGCTTTCTCTTTCTCATCATCTAAAGTATTTCCTGAAACAAACACAGTTTTTGGTTTAGAAAATTTTTCATTTTTATAATTTCTCGGTGGTACAAAACCTAATCCTTTCTTTTTGAAATTACGATTATGGTTTGGTTTCTTTTGAGAACTGTAACCATAATTGTAACCCATTTTCTTGTTAAATCTTTGTTGATCTCTTGAGGTGTATTTTTTAGGTTTATCAGTAAGATTTAAATCTTTCATTTCAAAAATATTAATTTCTGTTAATTTGAAAACCTTTTTGATCAATTCAGTTTTAACACCTCTTAATGGAAAATCTTCATCAGAATATAATTTGTCAGAATCTTTCAAAGTATATGCCACTTTAAATGATTCATCATTCAAATTAGATTTTGATATCAAAAACTCTTTATCATAAACCCGTTTGTCCTTTGTGACTGTTGACTTTGATGTATCGGACTCAGACTTTGACTTGGATTTGGACTCTGGTTTTGACTCCTCTATGTCATCTTTGTCTAACACCTGATCGACCACACTTTTTATCAATTTTGACTCATGATCAGTATCGGACGACGTGTACGTGACATCAATATTTTCTGGCAAGTTATCCGACGGCCCAGACTCCCATTGTAAGTTTATTGCCTTTTCGACTCTTTCAGAATTTGGATTTCGAGGTAAAAATCCATTTTCGACCGGGGGCGGACATCTAGTGTAAACCACACTTGGTTTCTTACCAGAAATCTTCACTTCATCTTTTGTCACGGATTTCTTTTCTTCGGACATCTTCACATCTTCAAACGTCTTCAATTCTTTCACAACCGGATAAATCCTGTCAACAACAAAAGTAGAACATGAGTAACTGTCTAATAATTTCTTAACTTTCTCAGTTTCTATCTTTTGTGTTGCCAACTCAAGCTTGAGATCTGCACATTTCTTAATGTTATAGTTTGCCGTATCAAGCTGTCTCAAATAAGCTATCTTCAAAGTATTCATAGCTTCAGCTTGTTCACCGTTTGAATCAGTATACTTGTTGATTTCTCTGTTCATTGTATCATATGATTCTTTCAATATGTTTATGTTGTGCAGCAATTCATTGTTTTGCTTGATTAAAGAATCACAATTCATGCACTTTTCAGAATCTTTGACAAGTTCTGCATCAACTTTGATCTCAAATTCAGGAACTTCTTTGACTGTTCTGTTTGATTGTAAAAATTCGGCTCTTCTCTTTTTCTCAGCTTTAGCTTCAGCTTTTAATCTTTTTTCTTCTTCTTCCTCTTCTTCGTTCTTTCTTCGTCTTTCTTCAGCTGCTTCCATGACTTTTCTGCACCTTTCTGCACATTTCAAATCATAAGCATTTGCAAAGAAAGCATTAACATTTGAAGTGTTTTTGGACATCTCTTTGGCCATAAATTCTTGATCTGAGCAAAAATTGTCCCAACTGAAACCTTCAGCTAATATTTCATTGTCTTGATCTGCCAAACACAATTTGCTATTTGTTGGAACATATTTATCCTAACTAAAACCACTATCCTTTCCCAGACAAGCTTTCTTTGAATCTTTAATCTCCATCATTCCATGTGCAGTTTGTGCCTGATGCAGTGCTGGTGGTGTGATTTGATGATAAATCGCCTTTTTGTGATAATCATTGTTTCCAAAAGGATTCTGGGCTCCAGTAGCTTCACGATTTTTGCACTCTCTCTTGAAATGCCCCTTTTCCCTGCAACGAAAACATGTAACTTTGGACTTATCAAAGCCTAAGTTTGAAACACTTGCATCAAGAAAATCATTTCTTCCCGTGATTTGTTTAAACTTCTCAGCTCTTCTCATTACACTAGCCATGCACCATTTAATATCCATCAATTCCATTTCCTCAGCATCGATTTGATCGTAATCTTCTTTCGTGAGCATTGGATTACCGATCTTTCCGGCCACAAAACTACTATAGGATTCCAACACCATTCCCAACAAAGACATTTGATTTTTAGCAACCTCTTCAGTATAATCTTGATCATTTTCAAGACTTAGAACAATATTGCACTGAAGTTTTCTTCCGTTTTTTGTTGCTGAAATGTTTGGATCAAATGATGAAAATCTTGTGCTGTTTGAACCCTGAGATGATCTATTTTCAGAAGAATCTTTCACACTGTAAGCAGTTTCGATCTTTGGAGAATGATTTGTTGTTCCAGTAACACCACTCTTGTAATACAATCTGATATCTTGTTCTCCATCGTAATTCTTCATCCTAGCAATCTTTCTTTGCTCCATTTCTTGAGCTTCCAGGTGTTTGATAAAATTTCCCAATGTCATTTTCTTATAATCTGTTTTGTTTGACCGCAACATCATCAGAAATGTTCCCCATGTTTCATATGGTAGCGCATCTGCAAGTTTTTCAACCAATTCATCAGTATCTTTCTTAACACCAAGTTTCGTCATATTTCTCACCAAGTTACAATATCTATCAATTAATTGCTTGACACTCTCATTTTTCAATCCCCGAAATAAGTCAAATTCCTTTTTCATGAGAGACATCTTATTCCTGAGCATATCATCACTTCCAGTAAACTTTGCTTCCAACTCTGTCCATATTGAATATGCAGTTCCATCATGTTGAAGCAGTATCAAAATATCTTCTTTTATCGCTTGCTGAAGCAGACTCACCATCAATTTCTCATCTCGATATTTCTTTTTATCTACAGAAGTCATTTCTCTAAGTGTCAACGGAGTACCATTCACAACATTGTCCTTTGTGGGTTTAACATACGGCTCTTCAGTGTGTTCCCACGCATCCAAGTGATACGCCTCAACCCAATTTCCAAACCTTTCGGACCATCCATTGTAATCATCAATATCCATGAGTTTTGGTGGTTTCTGAGACGTCCCGGTTTCATTTTCATGCAAAGCACTCTGAGTAACTGTAACTGGACTAGCAAAAGCATTGTAGAAATCTTCGTCCATTTTTCGGAATTCAAAAATTTTACACACCAGTAAGTTCAAGCGAAATCACCAAGTCAATCACAGTTCAAGCGAAACCTTTTAACTAAAATAAATCCCTGAAGCGAAATCAGATCTTAAACTCAAGCGAAATCATCCACCTAATGCATCTTCAAGCGAAATCTACCTGATCTGAAAAGAGCTTCAAGCGAAACCAATAAATTTTGATCTTTCAAGCGAAAACTTCAATTTCGCTTCACACACTAACTTGTTCAAGCGAAATCATACACAAAACTTATATTTTCAAGCGAAATCAACCTATTTTCAAGCGAGCCTGGATGACATCATCACGTTCTGTCTGATTTTGATCTGATTGAATGTGTAAATGGCCGAATTAGGTTCTTAAACTCTCAAGGGTTTGTTAAAACATGTTTTCGCACAATATGTGAGAGTTTGAACCGATTTGAACCGTAAAAAGTTGATTAATTTTGAAAGAAGGTGTAGAAAATCAGAAAACGTGGCTGAATTGGTATGAACTCTTCCTCCTGAGCTCTGATACCAATTGTAGGATCGTTTGCGGACCCGAACGAGTCGTTCAGAAGAGTTTATCTCAGTTTGAGCGGCGGAAACGAACAAACCGAGTTCAATTCAGCGAGATTTCACTTTAAACTGTTGTTGTATTGATAACGAATGCGATTACAGACCTAACAACACTTCGGCAGCACTTCGTGGCTCACCGGAAGAATCTAAGAAAAGTTCCGAACTCATACAACTGAACCTCAACTAGCTTATATATAAGAAGCATGATTTCGCTTGAAGCTTCAAGCGAAATCCCTTGCATTTTCTTTCAAGCGAAATCCAATTCTAAACTTTAGTCCTGAAGCGAAATCTTTAATTCAATACTTTTGTCTTCAAGCGAAAACATCAACTAATCTTCAAATCTGATTTGTCTTGTAGTAATGATGATGCAATATGTGATGTCACTAGTGTGATGTCATCATTAAGGATGATGACATCATGCTTGATTATATCCGCACCAAACCCGCACCAAACCCGAGACTCGATACAAGACGAAGACGACAGATGAATGCACCAACAAAAACTCTCCTATGACATGGATCCAAGCTGAACTCGATGTCGAACCAATGTCCAAAGAAGGATTTCTATTTTGACGTTGTAAAAGTTGAAGGAAAAACTGGGCTTATGAAGCTTTCCTAGGACATGGAGTTAAGCTGATTCGATGTTAGCTCCACGTCGTGAGAAAATTTCACTTGTCCACCGGTTTTAAATCAAAAATTCTGTAAAAAGACGTTTTTAATTAGTACAAAAAAGTAGTTAATTACCGAGCCCCACTTGGCACTTTCCCACGAAAGTTTGTTAATATGTTTAAAACACTTATATATAGGAAGTACCAGCGGCGTATCCACCATGCTTTGCCCATACTATTCCCGTTTCGTGAGGCAGTGTCAGGTGTGCCGATAGGACATGGATAGAATTGCGTTTTACTCGGCCCAATCGATAGAAAGTCGGTCCGAGCATAAGATAGGATCGAATAGATTAGTCCAGTGAGTTGATAAGCGAGAAACGAATAGCGCGTTTTCGTTTAGATTCCACATTACAACCACATGGCACGTTTTCACGGGAGCTTGCTAACATGGCGAAACACCATGCTTAACCAGGTTAGTTCGCCTCATGAAGCGGTGTCATGTGTACTACTTCCACATAGACTGCAATGAACACCAAGCGAGCGATAAGCGGTACGCGAATAAGCGGTAGACTATACACGATAAGCGATAAGCGATTAAGCGAATAAACACAAAACACTTGTGATGACGGCGATGATCGTCGAGTTACAATAGTCGATAGTTGCGTTGCGAGCGAGGGAGGTATGCGATTTGATCTACGCAGTTCGGTTCGATTGATTATCACCACAGAGTTTGACCAGCATTACCCCACATGTTCTTTTTCCACGAATGGTCGCTGATATGGCTAAAACACCCTGCCTCAACCATATGAGCTTCCTCTCGTGAGGCGAGGTCATACGTTCTAACTTAGCACGAATATCACAGATAACGGTAGGCGATAGCGATAGATTGATACACAGCAAATGATATAGGCTCACGTGATAAGCGATAGAGGTTGCGAGATACACAAGGTAAGCGATTGCGATTTGTCGAGTTCGATTCTTGTTTCGAATAAGCTTAACGTTTCGTTATGACGCATCACGGCTATCGAGGAGGGTAGAATAGGTCCTCACTCAACAATATCATGAGCGTTTATTTGCTTGATTGAGATTCGTTGCATCAGACTTACGACCAGTCTTGCGTCGATGCAATTTTCCTGCGAGGTAGACTCCCCAGAGTCCATCGATGAGGCGATTGCATTGCGTTTGCAGACTTACGACAAGTCTTGCAATGATACGGTTTGTTACGCCTTGCGATTGAGTGTAGTGTGTTGAAAATAATCACAATAGTATAATAGGTCTAATAACGTTCAACTCCACGTGGCACTTTCTTCACGGAACTTCGGTAGTATGGTAAGGCATTCCTCGCCCGACCCCTACTAATTTCATTCCGTGTTTTGGTGTCACCTTTTGTCAAACGCTATGGCACTTTTTGAATTCACTACGATCACCGTGCACGGAACCAAATAATCCCGTGTGCACCCGTGAATATTCGTTCCTTGCACGTGTATCGTACCTCGTTCTAAGAGTGTAGTGAGGGTAAAACACATTGTTTCGTGATATAGTATATAGTATGTGTGAATCTAGTCTAAGTGCGACGATTAGAGAGTGAAAGAGAATACGGGGGTACATGGAGTAATAGAGTAGGTTCAAAGCTTAGAAATAAACGTCGAAAATCGTATCATTACAACATTATCCTACGCTTGCTAGATGTCGGATGCTGAAGACTTTTGCTGGAGCTGTTGTTGTTGTACTCAAGTTCACGGTTCGATGCGGCAGTTGCGAGTGAGGTGACCGTAACGGTTGCAGTTATTGCAATAGCGACAGCCAGCCCCAACTGGATGATGATAGGTACACGAGTAACACTGAGGATGAGCTCCAGTGTAAGCTCGTTTTGGAAACATCGGAACTGTTCGAAGAGGTTCCGGTTACAGCAGTTCGGCTGTTGATGAGTTCGGGCTTGAAGTCTTTCGCTTGCGGCTGGGTTTGTCGGTGTCTTGCGAAGAAGTGTCGTCGTTGGAGGATTCGTCTGAAGACTCGCTTGCGGAGTCTTTGGCTGATTTGTCGGGGGATCCGTCGGCAGATTTGTCAGAAGAATCGGCAGCAGATTCGTCCGAGGAATCGTTAGCAGATCCGTCAGAAGAATCGTTAGCTGGTCCATTAGAAGAATTGCTAGTAGATTTGTCGGAAGATTCGTCAGTAGATTCATCAGAAGATTCGTCAACATGTTCGCCTGAAGGATTACTGGCGATTGCTTGATGAGCTTGTCTGACAGGGTTTCTTGAGAATAACCCTTCCACGAGTCGTTTGTTGTTGATTTCTGCGGCTAGGCGGTAGGTTTCTTCGATGGTAGCAGGCCTTGCAGCTTCGACAAAATCACCCACACACTCAGGCAAGCCACGAATGTACTTCGCGATGGCCTTCCCCAGAGTGTTGACTTGACTTGGGCAGATTATGCTAAGCTGTTTGAACCTCGCGGTGTAGCCAGCATTGTCACCTTCGGTTTGCTTGATTTCCCAAAATTCGTTTTCCAGTTTCTGAATCTCGTGAGGAGGACAGTACTCTTTCTCCATGAGCTCCTTCAGCTCATCCCAAGAGAGAGCGTAAGCTGCAGAGATCCCACGTTTGTTATGTTCGGCGGTCCACCAGTCGAGTGCTCGCGATTGAAATACTCCGGTGGCGCAAGTAGTACGGAGACTATCGGGACACCCACTTTGACGAAGGGTAACTTCGATAGAATCGAACCACTGGAGTAGTTGAGTCGCACCTTCTTCACCCGTGAATTCCATCGGGTCACAGGCTTTGAAGTGCTTGTAGAGAAAAGTAGATTGCGACTCTCCTGTCTTAGCGTCTTCCGAAGCTCGAGAGTGGCTGAGAGAGTGCACTCGAGAGGCGATTTGAGAACTAAGCTTACTCACTTCCTTAATCACAAGTGAAGCAATCCTCTTTTCGGCGCCTCGTTTGGCTTTCCTCCTAGCTACTCATCTCGAGGTAGAGTTGTTGGAAGGCATCTAGACAGGAAGAGACTTGGAGTGAGATTCGATCATAATGATTTTTGAGTTTTGCGTTGCGATGGAGCGCGTTCAAAACTTGGTGCGATAGTATAGTAATACGAACCACATAGGAGCCACATAGGAAACACGAAATTCCTAAGTTCTCACACAATGACTTGTTTTGCTTATACGTATACATATATATATATATGTATTTATATAACTGAGATTTTGTTTTCATACACATACAGGTTGATTTAGAATAAGCGAGGTCGTGTTGAAGTGAGAAAACGAGAGCGAATGCGATAGATTATGCATCAGTTTTGTTGCGAACATTCGGATTTCGTTTTAGATTGCGATGGCTGTGCGAATCGTGCGTTTATAAAGTAGGGAGTGAAAATCGTTACATCGAGAAATCGATAAAACGTAAAGTTTCAAAACGTAAATAAGTTTCCAACCAGTTGTAAGATTGGCAGGTCGTATGATAAGAGTGCCCTGGGTGTTTAGGCGTCGACTACCCAAGGTAACCCAACTATATTTAACAAGTTCGGGCACGCGCGTTGACCTAGAAGACTCTATGCTTCCACTGGGATGCAGCTCATGGCATTCGTCTTCCTAGTCATCGCGTGGCTCGAGTTATTACAATAGTCGAGTCCCTGGTGAGAGCTTTTGAAAACCAGTTTATAGAGAGTGGAACGACTTATTAAGGTACGGGTTTCACCCCTGTCTTAACAGTTCCGTTCCTAGTTGTGGTTATGCTCTTCGAATAAATTCGTGAGTTCCACTAGATTTCGAAATGGAGGCTTTCGTCGAGATGTGGATGTCACTCCTAACTCGATGAAAGGTTCTCATGCTAGAAAAATGCGCTGAGTGAGCAATCATATCGAGAGTCCTTGGTTACACCTGGTCTCGACTAGATCGCTCGGTTCTGTTTTGCGAGCATTTTTGAAAACACGTGTATTGTGTCGGCCTTAGGAAAGGCTAAGTAGTATTTCAGCCTTAGGAAAGGCTCCTTCGTGTGAAGTTGTAGTATGCGGTGTTCACACAAAGTTGTAGCTTTTAGCAATTTCGATCGAGAGTATCAAGTAAGCCCAATACAAACCCCACTGGGTTCGTACGAGTCGGCCTGTTGGTACTTAGACTATAGACTAGATCAATTTCTAAGACGTCGACCCGGACTAGGTCGAGTCTGACCTAATTCCCTATAGTTATGGCTCTGATACCAATCTGTCACACCCCAACCGATGGCGGAATCATTGGGGCGCGGCACTAGGCGAATCAGATTGCTCAAGAGAATCCATAACAACTATATTGTGATAATATTTAATACATTCGTTATCCCATACTAACAAATAATACAATCACGCAGATTTATTGTCCTCTCGAACAATGCAAATCCGACAACCTAGATTTTAGTTGAGTTTCTAGACTTCCTAGCTTGATTTGACATAGTCTGCGATCTAACCTGCAACATACGTTAAAACAATTGTCAATACAAAAGTATTGGCGAGTATACAGGTTTGATAAGTATAGCATAGTAGATAAATAGCGTAGCGAATTTCCATATGCATAAACGTAATACACGACATATATACTCACAAAACTGATACTACCAACTAAGTCCTCGATGCTCGAATGTACGATGGCATAACTAGACCCCGTCGGGCGCAATAGTACTATACTAGTCGTGGTGGGACGTCGCGAGTATAAGCCCTAGCACATATGCAACTAGCATCACGTATATCTATGCATAACAGTTATTCGCAAGTGATAATTCGATTGATTGAATATTTCGATTGATAAGTTCGATTTGTTAGAAACGTATGTTACACCCAAAATTCGATTAAAAAGGGTTCAAGTATACTCACAGTGCGTATTTAGCGAGATTACAACTTAATTGAGTCGGTTGCGAGTACGTCTGTAATGATCCTTGAAGAATAGAGTAAACGAGGTACGGTTAAGCGAGTTTAGCATTGAAAAGCTAGTCATCTGGTCAGATGGTGTTCATCCGTGCGGATTACAGGTGATCCGTGCGGATTGCATGTGGTCCGTGCGGATTGCATGTGATCCGTGCGGATTACATGTGATCCGTGCGGGTGGCATGTGATCCGTGCGGATTACATGTGATCCATGCGGATTATGGGTTATTCGTTCGAGCAAGTGTGGACTCATGCGGATTGTCATCCGTGTGGACACGTGATCCGTGCGGATGTGTCATCCGTGCGGACATGCGATCCGCGCGGACGTGTCATCCGTGCGGGTGTGTGGTCCGTGCGGACGGTGTCATCCGTGCGGGCTGTGTCATCCGTGCGGACTGACATGTCATCCGTGCGGACTGACATGTCTGCTTCGCACTCTGAACACTGTTTCCAAGTGATTAACGGAAGAAAAACGTTCGTTTTTACTAGGGTAGTGTAATTTCGCACTAACACTTGAAGTTCAGTCAATTCTGACTCGTTCTAATGGCCGGGAATCACCCCGTTCCATCAGATCTGGCCGTTCGTGATGGTTCTTCATGGTTAACTTGAAATCTCATAGATTTAGGTGAGATTTGTCATTAAAACATGTGGAAATCACCCGGATCTGAGTCGTTTATAGTGAAGTGAGACCCCAACTTGAAGTTCATAAGAACTCTTGGTGACATCACCTCAAAACGCCTCAAATCCTCAGATTTCACGGTTAGAATTTGAGTTTTGAAAGATAGAATGATGTAGAATCGAGTGTAGATTGTAGAAGTACAAGTTTTAGGTTGAAATCTTACCGGAATCGCGAGGAAATCGAGAGAAAAGGGTCTTGGTGCGCGTTTGGTTGAACAGAAGCTGTCACATCACTGTTTAAGTGATGTGACATGGTATTTATAAGCAACAGAGGAGAGGAAAAAGGGTTTTGGCCCGGATAGCCCATCCGTGCGGATGGCCATCCGTGCGCATGCCCATCCGTCCGGATGGTCCATCCGTCCGGATAGCTATCCTGACGCTTGGACTTCTCCGTTTTTGATCGTTTTGATAGTTTTCGAAGCGCGTACCTTTCATAATTAATTTATATTATTATTACATTGTTATTATTATATATATATATATCTCTAGGGGTCGTATTTACGTATTTATAATCCAAAGTTTCGATAATTAACAATCGGTTTCGATTCGAGTATGCGATTATTAGCGACGTTTCACGGCCATCAATGAAGGTAGTGTAGGTCCTTTCTTGATGTCATCGTGAACGTTATTTCGTGTAGTGCCACAAAGACTGACGGGGTACCGTTTACTCGTATTGTCATCATCGTCATGACGACTGGAGCTACAGCACTCACCCGAGAGTCCTTGTTAGCGTTAATTGTTTACGTTCGACACATCACGGCCACTGAGGAGGGTAGAGTAGGTCCTCGCTCAATGTCTCCGTGAGTGTTAGTGTGATAATAGTGTAGTATAGTGATATTGTATTTCGAAAATATGCGATTATCCTTTGAATAGCGATATATATATACGATATAGTTACATTATGATCCGAATCTCTGGTGCTAGGCGTAACGAGTATAACGAGTAGTAACAACGCACAAAAGTGCGGGTTGTTACAGCCACCCCATTGTAACCGTGAATATGGAAGGGGGTAAAGTGTAAGTTTGATGGTAGAAATAGATAAAAACAGGTATTTAACTGGATACCGGGTATTTTATCTACCGTTTAAATCATGGTTTATGACGTTCTAAATTATTTTTATTATTCTATAAAAATAAACTCGCCAAAATATTACTGAAATAAATTTCAGTTGTCGAGACTTGAAAAATAACGTTTTTGAGCGTTTTAATTTATTTTTCAACACGAACCTGATTAAAAATAAAATTTTAATCATAACAGAACATTTTTAGGGTTTACATATTATCCGGGCGGTCACCAACGTTCGTTTCGCAGTTTTGTCACAATTAGTTCTTTAGTTCAAATAAACATGTTTTTGCCATATCGAATCCTTTGAAACTTATTTCTAGGTTATGTAAAAGGTATTTAGGGTATGTTTGGCTTATGTCACAGTTCCGGAGTGTACGTCGCGTTAAACTGATTATGTTTACGTAACGGTTTATGATTTCACTTCCATAACAGGTTTGAGAGTTCGGAATTGAACAATGATTGAAAACGTACTAATGTCACAAATAATTTAACACATATTGAAATTGAAACATCATATTTTATTAAATACAAAGTTGTTCGGAACAGTACAAGGGTTAAAATATACAGATGTCACACAACATGAGGGTTAAATTGTAGTTGAAAATTAATAACAACTGTAAACATAAAATCACATAATTACTACAAACCCCAATCTTATTGATATAACTCTTACATTCTTATTACTTAAGCGTGCTAGTTACAACACATATAGAGAATGAAAACCACTATCTAAAGCGGTAACTAACCACTCTGTCAAGGGTCAAATATTTCAAGATCACAATGTTGTGGGTTGTGCTTGAACGCTTAGGTTATTGGTTAGTCCTGGACATTATTGGGGGACGGAGTCAGTGTCAATGAAGAGGTGTACGTGCCTAGTCATATCTACAATGAACGCACCACTGGCCGAGAGCTAGCGCCGCTCTCCTGATGAGTCCAAGGTAGTACGAAACCAGTGACCCACACAAAGAAGCAGGATGGATTGGCTTGTCCCTGGGGACGCCACGCGGGGTCAAAAACTAACCCTGTGACAACTTGGTATCAGAGCAGAACGATTCTCGGATACGTTGCAATGTGACTCTTAACCAAATGAGCTTAACATTTAGAGTATGGTTACACAATGGTGGTTGGAGAAGACTAAATATGGGTTTGCTTCGGCAAAGGTCTTTGTAGGGCTGCAAACGAACCGAACGAACACGAACAAGACCGTGTTCGTGTTCGTTTGTTAAGAAATATATGTGTTCACGAACCGTTCACGAACACTTATCAAACGATATTTTATGTCCGTGTTCGTTTGTTAAGGAAATGAACTTGTTCGTGTTCGTTTGTGTTTGTTTGTTAATTTTAGGCAAA
The DNA here is from genome assembly GCA_030545235.1 of Helianthus tuberosus. Classification (NCBI taxonomy): domain Eukaryota; kingdom Viridiplantae; phylum Streptophyta; class Magnoliopsida; order Asterales; family Asteraceae; genus Helianthus; species Helianthus tuberosus. The sequence goes on along the minus strand of JARYGA010012607.1, from coordinate 20,265 downwards.
GAACAAAAACGAACGTTGACGAACACACACGAGCACAAATTAATGTTCATGAACACAAATGGAAACAAATGAACACAAACAATCGTTCAAGAACAAAATATATAATACACTAACACTTACTAGATATCTAATTTGTCGGAATTTTGAAGTATTTAAATAAATATAAAAACTAAAAACACTAATGAACTATTGAACACAAACGAATACGTTCACGAGCATAAACGAACAAACACGATCTCTGTTCATGTTTGTTCATTTAACTAAACGAACGAAATTTTTTGTTCGTGTTTGTTTGTTTAATAAACGAACGAACACAAACGAACTTCCCGCCGAACGGTTCACGAAGTGTTCGCCGAACGTTTGGTTCGTTTGCAGCCCTAGGTCTTTGTATTCTGCGAGTATGGGATCGTGTGAACTGCTCAAGTATAGTATCAGTGAAGCCCTCCATGTTATGTTCAAAAACCTACGGTATAAGCAGCGTGAAAGCTGTTACAATCCTTCAGGTTCCTGTATGCCTGGAAAAATGGTGAACATCGGCACCAACATAAATCCGATGCGGCGGACGTCATCGCCACTCATAACCAGAACTGATGTACTATATTGTACATGCACGACAAAAGATCATTGTTATTGTGCTTTCGGGTATCCTACCCTCCCAAAGTGAATCATGCTTAACATAAAGGAATCAAGCATTATCAAGTATGTGAGTTGGTACGGGACAATAAGCATGCACGAGGACGTGCATGAAATGGTGGTGGGAGAGTGTCATGGGCCAAATATTTGAAGATCGCAATACTGTGGGCTTTGTTTGAACGCTCAGGTTACTGGCTAGTCCTGGACTTTATCGGGGGACGGAGTCAGTGTCAATGAAGAGGTGTGCAGGCCTAGTTGTATCTACGATGAACGCGCCACTGGTCGAGAGCTGGCGCCGCTCTTGTTGGTGCATGTTTGTGACAACAGCTTAGATTTGGTCTTTGGATATCTTGTAATTAGATAAATGATAAACAGTTAGCGGGTTTAGCTTTGTATTAGTGAGTTAATAGAGTTTGGGCTAAACAAAACCCACATTGGGTGATAGGGGACGATTTGGGCCTAGCCCATATAGCAAACCCAGCCTAATGTTGCAACCTTGTGTTATATAAACAATGATTTGGTGAATTTGGACGACCCAAGACCATTAAGGCTTGGGTCCCCCAATCTAACTAATTTCTTAGTTGGTGTGGGCAGGAGCTGCTAAGGAGAATTATCAACTTATGGTATGTTGATAATGGCTGCTCTAGGCATATGAAGGGGGATGTGAGATTGTTGTTATATGTATATTGATTGATTTAAATTGAAGTTCAAAGTGCTAAGTCGACACACTAGATAACCTGGCAGATCTTTATACTAAAGCTTTTGACAGGGCTCGCTTTGAACATTTAGTCGAACTCAACGGGATGAGGAATCCTGAATAACTGGTTTTTCATAAGAATGTTTGTAAATAGTTTATTGCTTTTCTTAAAAAAATCAAAAATACAAAAACATTAAAAAATTTGAAAAATAAAAAAAAAATAGAAAATCAAAAATGAGTTATCACTGTGTGAAAAAGAAGAAATGATAGTACATCAGCAAGTTAGACTGTCACACTGAAACTGAAATTAAAATGCTTAAGTGTGATAGCAGCTTCATTATATGATGTACCAGTAGGCAAAAAGCATGAAATAATCAACTTACCAATGTGATATAAACTTAAATGAACTGTGTATGAGTGGGGAACACATCAGTGGTGTATGGTTTAATGACCTTAAATCTTGCGTTGATAGATTGCCAAAATCTGAAGTTTTGGGTCTTTATACTGTTATTTCATCTGGGGATATCTTGACTGTCCTTCTGTTCAGAACTAAAATTGTACATGACCCTAGGAAAGAAAGTCACTTGGAATTAGCTCATTTCTATTTGAATGTCTGTATGTTGTCCCGATACACACAATTTTGATCTGATTCTGAAATCTTCTCTGAAAAAATCGTGTACCTCCTCTGCTGCATCCAGATATATGCTGACCTGGAGGTGCTAGGCAACGACAGCTTCTGCTGCATCCAGATACATGCTGACCTAGCTGTACGTTGTCGCGCTATAGATCTAATACACCCGAAAGAGGCCCTCAAGTGCCCAAAAGAAACCCAAGAAACCTATATCAAACTGAGAAAACCTCATTTAATCTGTATATTATACCATCTCTGCTAAAGATCTATCCTGTTCTATTCTCAACCTATTCCCAGTTAAGATTTCAGAAATCTGGATTGGACTTGTGAAATATGTGGTAGGGAAGATACTTGCATGATAGAGTGTGTTGTTTATATTTCCAGGATTTGATTTGTATTTATTTGGGTGTTCATTGTTAAGCAATCAAAACATGATAAAACAGATTATATGCAGACCTAGGCACTGTCAGGATATCTTAAAGGATGACATCAGTATACTCACCTACTATGATGAATCTTTGTGCATACCTTGATCGCGGGGGTATATCCTGAAGTGGGACACGCTAATATATCAGAAATAATTACTTTAACGTATCATACGGTAATGGTACTTGAAATGTTCATGCATTTTGTTTAAGTGGACAAACATACTGGTAATCGTCTTGGACTGCTTTTCACGAAAAATTAAATAAAGAATTATCTAATAGTGTGAAACAGTTTGATTTTGTTGATATGATCTTCTTACCAGTGATTCTCACAAAAATAGAGTGTTTATTGCTTTTGTTATTTACTTGCTTTCAGAAAATACAAAAAATACAAAAATAGTGTCTTTTTCTGTTTAAAATTCTTAACGAACGGAAAACTGTTATTCTTGGAGGAATTGTTACTGATAGGGGGAGACGGTTTTAGAAAGTGAGTTCAAAATTTTTAAATCATGCGGGTTATAGGGTGTGTGATTCAAAAGTTTTGCGTGTTGGTGATAAATTGAAAATGCTTAATTTGTTATGCAGTTTAACAAATCTCTTGAATAATAATAATTTGTTTAACTTATGTTGAAAAATTCTTATGGTTTCTCGAGATGTTTGTTTTATAGTATACAGATTGAAGCAGTATGTTGCTGAGAAGTTGCTGTGTTGCTGAGAAGTTGCTGTGAAGATGAGAGTTTGATTGGCTGCATGGTAGAACCTCCTTTCTATATTGCAGACAAAGATGAAGAGTTTGAAGATTGCTATGGAAATGCTGAATTGGAGTTTACTCAAACGCTAAAGTTTTTGAAGATTTGGTGATTGGATGCATCAGCTTAGGGGGAGTCTGTTGCTGACAGAGCTATTGAAGCTGAAGATATCCAAAGACCAAAGACAGTGCAAGATTACATGAAGATTGCAAGATGAATGAAGACAAAGTTATTTTATGAAGCTATTGTCAAGGGGGAGTTTGTTGGTGCATGTTTGTGACAACAGCTTAGATTTGGTCTTTGGATATCTTGTAATTAGATAAATGATAAACAATTAGCGGGTTTAGCTTTGTATTAGTGAGTTAATAGAGTTTGGGCTAAACAAAACCCACATTGGGTGATGGGGGACGATTTGGGCCTAGCCCATATAGCAAACCCAGCCTAATGTTGCAACCGTGTGTTATATAAACAAGGTTAGGCTTTAGGGTTGAGGTTAATCAGCCAAAACAGAGTTTGAGAGGCATTGAAATTCGTGAGAGCTAGACTTGGACGAATTTGAGTGTGGTTAGGGTTTAGATTGATTGTAATTCAGTTTGATTGATAATCAATAGTAAACCCGGTTTGAAAGTGAATTGTTGTTTCTGTTCTTCTACTTGTTTCTGTGATATTCTGATCAAGAGGATTCCGAACTCTTGATTGGTTTGACAATTCTGTTGAAGATCCATACGTCAAGGGGACCTACAGCTCTCCTGATGAGTCCAAGGTAGGACGAAATCAGTGACCCACACAAAGAAGCGGGATGAATTGGCTTGTTCCCGGGAACATTGGGATGCCACGCGGGGTCAAAAACTAACCCCGTAACAACTAACTCTATAGCAAATACGTGTTCCTGAATACACTTCATAATAAGGGGGTGTTTGGTGTTGCGTTTTCAAAATAGATTATGCGTTTTCAAAATAGATTTTGCGTTTTCAAAACTGCGTTTTGAAAAAGCATGTAAGTACATGCTTCTCCAAAATTGCGTTTTGGAGGCAGATAATCACTTTTTCATCCAAACACTTTTTAGATTATTTATGTTTTACAAACGCAATAATCAAATAATCACTTTAAAACGTAATCCCAAACACCCTCTAAAACGTGAATACATAATAAATTTGTTTTCGGACTTTCATTTAGATTAGAAATTAAGTCCTCGAAGATTTAGGTGGTGTTTGTTTTTTCAGATGCAAAAGGTCTGCAGTCTGCGGACCACATCTGTAAACGTCTGCACGAGAAGAGGTGGACCAAATGTCTGCGAAGTGTAATAAAAAGAGTGTTTGATTGTCTCACCTCTTTACCCCACACCTGCAAACTTTTTCTCTTATCCCAAATCAATAAAACAAAAATAATCCCCTGTGTAGCAAGTTCAGACCTTATTCTTGGGTTCCCCTCCATACACCTGTATCCCATCTCTATACTCCTTCCTCCAACCCTCAATATTTTCCATAAAAACCCCAATCAAAACAACCCCCAAATCCCTAATTTCAAACCCCAAAACATACCCTCTCAAACACCCAACAAATCCCAAATCTTGAATCCACTCTCCAACAATCTCTCAGCAAAAACCACACAGATGAAGCATGGAAATGCTTCAATCTTGAATCCGACGAGAGAGAGGGGAGAGAAGGAACGGACGGTGGGTGGAGTGGCGGAGGGTTGTGCGGTTGTGGTGGTGGTGGTTAGGAGAGAGGAGAGAGAAGGAATGGACGGTGGTGGTTGCCATGGGAGTTTTTCCCTCACCTTTAATTAAAGAAATCACTTTGATTCACAAGAAATCGAATCTGTGATGAAGATTTTGATTCAACTATGTTTTGAGATTAGGAGAGAGTTAGAAGAGGTTGGAAGAGGTGGGAAGATATTGGACCATGACTGCATAGGGAAGAGGACGCGCAGGGGTTTGAATACATTTTTTTAATGAAATGTCTTCTAAAAAACAAACGATATGCAGAGCGAAACGTCTACGTGTGGTCTGCGCGACGCAGACATCAGAGGTCAGAAGAGTTTTTTCTGAAAAAACAAACACACCCTTAGTTTGAAAATTTGAGTTTTTATATCTTCATCAAGTTAAAGTGAGAGATTTTTTGATCTAAGTGTCAAAGACACAACATATGCAAATATTTCTAATGGTGTTATTCGTTAAAATATGTCTTTGAAAATAAACTTTGACGTGACATTTCGAAATTTTGTTAAGTCAATTTTTAAAATATTTTTTTCAATTGTGTACTAATATTTTTATGGAATTAATAACTATTAATTTATCCATCACTTATGGCCTAGTGGTAGAGAGGTTTGAATTTTCTTAAAGAGACTCAAGTTCAATCCTTACTTGTGTCACTTCGATCTATTAGGCGATGATGGATAGAGGCTAGCCTCCTTGTAGAGGTGCCAAGCTCTATCTCGAGCCTACCCGATTTTCATCCCACCGTGTGTTATGCTAGAGAGTTCTGCTTTTGTGGACACAACGTCTGTAAAGTGGCAGCCAGCGGTATGGCTTCCCGGGGGAACGCCCAAGCCAAACTTTGAAGCCAGCATGGACCTAGTTAAGACAACATAGTCTGGTCGGAGTGGGACAACAAACTCTCCAATTTAAAGAGTGCAATAACCTAATACAAGAAAGTCGCCGTTTCAAAAAAAAAAAATGTTAATTCGACTAAAGTGTCCTACTCTTTTATTATAACTTTAACAAAGTTAACTTAAATAATAATTATAAATATATTAATACAAGCACATTAAATATGTGATTTTTTTTTTTAAAAACTCATAAAATATAATTATAATCATTATTCTGTTTTATAATATTTTAATGAGCATAGTTTTGAATTTGGTGATATTTAGAGACCTAAATATAAGTTTTTAAGTAAAAATATAAGTTTATTAAATTCATAATTATTTTCATATTAGATTCACTTATTAAGAAATGTAATAATAATCAATAATTAGATAATAAATATCTATAATTAAGTAGCATAGAGAGGCAAGAAAACCAAATAGCAGATAATTTAGAATGATAGCAAGTGTGTCGTACTATTATCTTGACTTCAAGGGAAGTCAGGGGCGGACATACAGCCAGCCAAAGGTGGGCGGGCGCACCCCCAGAAAAAAATTAGTGGTATTATCCGTTGAAAATTTCGTCTGCACCCCTTGGAATTTTTCATCCGCACCCCTTGAAAATTTTCGTCCGCACCCCTTAGCAATTTTTCAGATGCACCCCTTGAAAATTTTCGTCGGAGAAACCTGAAATCCGGCAACCTGCATCGCACGCAAAGAAAGGCTTTGTTCTCATTCGGTAAGGATCAATTTTTATTATTTATATTCTTGTTTTAATAGTCTTTTTTGGTAGAATTAGAGTTATTAAAATTAGATTTTTTTTGTTGTTTTGATGTTATTTGAAACATTAGTAGGGCGATGATGTTGTTTTAGTTTGTTTAAATGTTTACTTAAAAGGAATCAACAACTAGGGCTTGAAATTATAAGTGAAAATTATGAAGTTTGGTGATGAAAAGCATGAAAATTAATGGTTTTGTTGTTTTATATTTAATAGGAATTTAGGAACCATGAGTAGGGAAATTATGGCGCGATTTGTCAAGAGAAAGGGGTTGAATCATCTTCCAAATTCGTTGATGTGGATAATCTTCCTTCGGATCCTTATGATCGCAAGCCGATTGAATCATATAACGTGAATCAACGAGATGAGATTAGAAAGGCATATATCTACTAAGAGGACCAAGTCAACCAAGTGGTATCGAATTCCCACAATCAACATTTCAAAGTAACGAGTTAAGAAAATTTAAGGAAGAATGGTATGACAAACATGAGTATAAGGGATGGTTAGAGTATAGCTCAAAATCGGATCGTGTGTTTTGCTTATGTTGCTACTTGTTTAGAAGCCAATTTGGAGATCGTATAGACACGTTCATGTCCGATGGGTATAACAATTGGAAAAAAGTACATGCGGCACTTAAAAAACATGTTGGCTTAGTTAATAGCCTCCACAACAAATATTTCCAAATGAGTGCCGATTTAGACTTAGTGCTTCTACTATGCTTGGAAAAAGGTTGTTGAATGGCGGATTGGTGTTTCGTGGTCATGATGAATCAAAAGATTTGTTGTAACCATTAATATGTGTTGTAACCATTACGTGAATATTTGTTGTAACCATTAAATAAAGGAAATTTCTTAGAGCTTTTAGAACCAATGGGTGAAATGAATAAAGAGCTTGGTAAGTTATCTTAGAGAATGCGTGTGATAATTTTAGTGCACTTGACATTCCAAATATACTAAAGCTCCATATGATTTTAATGAAGACGAAAAACGAAGGCTTCCGGTTCAACTCGGAAACTACATTAACTTTGTGAAAAAAGATAAACAGTTCGCTAACTTGGATGGTTTGTCAAGTCTTGTAAGGTTAATGGTTACAACAAATATTCACGTAACTTTTACATTGGTATATCGGTTATTGAAGCTTTTTCTCGTATTACCCGTCGCAACTGCAACTGTTGAAAGATGTTTTTCGGCAATGAAGAATGTGAAGACTGGCTTGCGTAAACGGATTGGCGATGAGAATTTAAGTGATAGTTGTATATGTTATATAGAGAAAGACAAGCTTAATAAAGTAGCATTAGATGATGTTTTGGATATATTTCAAAATATGAAAACCCGTAGGGAGAAGTTTTAATTATGTTTGTAACAAGGTTTGACGTGTTTTTGATGATTATATAAATTTGGTTTGATGTTCTTTTGTTTTACATGACCCGACCGACCCGATACGAACCGATTTTTTTACTTATATACCTAGGGGCCTAAAATTTTTAAAAATATTCAGCACTCCATAGTGTAACACCTCGTAAAATCACGTTCAATGAAGTATTGACACGTGTAATAAACCCTAGTAAAGTCAAACCTTGAATATAAGGGACTAATTTTTCAAAAAATCGAAAAACATTAATTATGAAAGAACTGGAAGTATTATCATACCTAAAATAAGTTTCTAAATAACCTTTTACGGTTTTATATTCACAAATGAGCCATTTGTTAATCAAGTGTAGCCTTTGTGTCATTAATTGAAAGTTTGCGCAATAAAGGGTTAAAAGCGTCAACATGTTAATTCTTACCTCTGAGTGACCTTTTAACAAACCGAGATCCTCATGATATTTGACTATACTCTCGGGATTTGCCAATCATTGGCCACCCAAGGCTTTTATGCCCAAAAGTGAAGTTACGTGCAACTTTGCAAGTATAAGGGACTAAAAGTGTCAATATGTTTAAATATACCTCTGAATGACCTTTTATCGAGCCCGAAGCATTATCATGTTTAATAATACTTTCAAGAATTCCCAATATGGTTTAGATAAGGCTTCAATGTTATTAAATGATGAGATGTGCAAGTTTGCGCGATAGAGGGACCTAAAGCGTCAAACTGCAAAAGTATGTCGATTCGTATGTTATCGGACCTTCCGGAATATGACCATGAGTTATACATACCCTATTTATCCTTAATATAGCTTAGATATAGGCTTAGAGGTGTTTGGTGCGCAAAAATAAGCTTTTAAGTCATGCAGGGACTAAAAGTGTCAAAAAGCGCACAAGTTTGCGTTTACGCGCATATCTTACATTATGAATATCCCCGGACACCCAAAAATTTATGTAAGCACTAAAATATTTTATTTTAGTGTTTGGCTTGATAAAATTCCATTCGTCGTGTCGTTTGGATCGTTTTTCGCGTCCGTCCGTGTTTCGTCGTAATTAGCCGAACAACATGACCGTACGACCAAACGAACCGACATCCGGCATGTTTTTGAGCATGTTTCATGTCCTCCATACTTAGGCATCATTGTATAGCCTTAAAAATGGTTTAACGGGCCTTGGATGTGTCGGAAATGGCATTTGGAAGTGCAGGGGCTAAATCTGTCAACAAGTGAAAGTTTCAGATTGCTGACCAGGTCCTTACGGATCGTAAGGCTGGACCCTTACGGTCCGTAAGACATGCCCAGATGCAGAAAATCGATTATGTTGCCTGTTCAGCCCATGTAAACGACATATATGCCCTTTATCACCACCAAGAGCTGCCTAAATTAATTCTTAGGCCTTAGGGACACTTGTTAATCATCAGGGATCATGTATAGCCTTGTTTGTCATGATCTTGATGGATCAAGATCACTATATAAGAACCCACATTTTTCCAATTTTTGATCATTCATTCCATCCTCACTTCTTGGAGTCCCCTGGAGCTCAAGCCCCTTCCTTGTGATCCTTAGTCGTTCATAGGACCTTGGTAAGTATTCTTAACCTTCCTTAATTGAGTTTTGCTTAGTTGTTAGCTTAAAAGTCAAACCATTGTAATTAAGGTTTGACTTATCGATTAATCACTAATGGTCCAGTGATTTGTCAAACTTAAGGTAGTTATAAGTTGGTATTTATGTGGGCAATAAACCCTTAAAAGGGCACCCTCTGATTCTCACTCTAACTAGATCAATTGTCGGGTCAAAGTTTATTATAAAAAGTCAACAGGATCCTAATTTTTGAATTAACGCATAATTAGAAATGTAAAAGGTGTTTAACATATTTGATCACTCATATAACTTGGTAATAAGTATAAGAACTGGTCTAAGCTTGTTTGATCCGACAATTTTCTGTTTAGGCTCGGTTCGGAACCGAAAGTCGCAAAACTTTGACTTTTGCTTTGACTTCAGTTCTGACCCGATTTAGATGGGTTTGGAAATGCCTTAGAGTTTCCTTAGGACCAGGTTACATGATAGTATAACCCTCTGTGGTTGGATCGTTGATTGTCCGATTCGTTTACACGTTTCCGTTAATTGCTTAATGTTGACCATAATGCCCTTTTGACCATAAAACGAGAATTTTGGAAATGTGAAAGGACAATAATCTTTATTAATGATTTATAAACATGTCCCTAAATTTTCACATCAGTTTGAGGTCTAGATTAGGAGTTATGCTCAATGACGTAATTAGAACGCCTTTTAGTAATTAAACGGCGCCATTAGCATAAAGCCTATCTAAACCCAGTTTTTGACACCAAACCTTTTACCCACTGATGTAATATAATATTTTAAGATTTTTAAAGATTTTTAAAGATTTTTAATTATTTTTAAACTGATCATAACCTAAGGTTATCACCTTCATTCGGTAAATGCCGAATATACCCTTTTTACTTGTAAAATGAGTTTTACATAATATTTTGACACCAATCCAATTGCTACTAATTTTATATAATAAATAAAGTATTTTGAACTTTATAACCTGATCAGAAAACTCAGATTTCCTGTATAACCCGAAAATCGCTTAAAATGGCTTTTTACGTTTATTAAACACCTAGGATGGGTTTAAAACCATTTTGGCATATAAGACTTATCACCAACTGATATAACCTATTAAATTGAATTGTTTTACTGATTATTTCAGACCCGAGTCTCAGAATTAAAATTGATCTCTTTTATAATCTTTTAAATGACCAAAATACCCCTACGGGGCTTATATTAAGATTAAACTCGTTTTGGGCATGATGGAAGGTATCCTACTGATATCACAACATATTTAAGGCATATTAACTTAGGAAACCTGTATATGACCCATATGGTTAACCGTTACGCCTCTTGCGCGTTCGGTTCGGTTTATGTAACTAGTTTGCATAAATTAGCCGAAACGGGTCAAACCTTACCGTTTTTATCTCGAAATCCAGAATGTGTTTAGTTTACCCATATTATACAAGTCCCCAAACTTGTCGGGTCTAAATCACATTCTATTCCGGTCTTCGCTTAATCATGCGTTTGAACCGTAAACCTCTCCTTAAAACTAATCGGTCTAAGTTACGACTTAAATAAGACCCGTTAGGAATCTAATAGGTTAATAAAACCTTCGTTCCAGATTAAGAGCCCCAGTAGAAGTACTTGTGCTTGCTGATTTGAATATACGGCTGAGTATAAATTGCATTCCTAGCTCAGGTAAATACTTTTAACTTATTTTCCCTTATACGGGCTTGGGATACGGTATTATAAAAATACCGCTTGGTCGGGTGTAGAAACCTTTTAATCGGAGATGATTAAATTGCATAATCTCGTTTTAATCTGTATTGATTGATAACAAATAACATTAGGGGTTAATGACCGTGTCCTGGATATCCTTGGCTCATTTAAAAAGTGAATGACCATAACTTAAGCACAAGGTGTAGGCATAACACCTCCTGTTGCGTATGTAAAAGATATACTCACTCGTAAGGCTGTCTTCTTGTGAGTTATATTTATGGTGTGTCGATTAATCTTGACCGGCTTGTTTTGTATAATCACCGGCGCTAAATGTTGGACAAACATGTAAATCGGATACAAGATTTTTATTAATAAAATTGTCCCAAGCTATAAAAGATATTTTGTGCCTCGTGCATTCAAATCAATTTTTAAACTCTTTTCCAAAATGAGTCAGTTAATTGTATTTACCAGTGTAAACTGACGTATTTTCCAAAAAGGTTAAGTGACAGATACTGAACGTAATTGGCTGGAAGCTCAAGGCGTTAATAAGGAATCTTGCAAGTTCTAGGCGTCTAAAGTCTGTTGAACAATGTTTATGTTTTAAGATCCGCCTGTGGATCCTTTACTTTCCGTTGTAATACTTTGATATTACTTTATATTCGGATTGTAATATATTTATCCTTTGCTTCCGCTGTGCATTTATATATTGTGTTGTTTGACTATGATGATCTCAACTATGTCATGATACTCCCCACCGGGCCCACCGGTAATACGTGGAAATATCGGGGTGTGACACATAGAAAAATTCATGGATCCGCCACTAAGAGAAGTAACACCTTAACTCTATTGGATCTGTCAATTGGACTCAACCCCCACCTAATATTTATATATATATATATATATATATATATATATAGGGAAAGGTTAAAATGAGAACCACCTCGAGTTGTAAGAACCACGAGAACCACCCCCGCGGGGGGCCGTCGGCGACGAAATTTTTTTTACACCTAGATCCGTATATTTTATCGGGGGGTTTAAATTTTCGGTTCAAACGGCGCGCCCGAGGGGGTAGTTTTTTACGCCCAAAGTTTGGTAAAAAAAAAAGAAAAATTAAAAAAACCCAAACTTTGGGCGTAAAAAACTACCCCCTCGGGCGCGCCGTTTGAACCCAAAATTTACCCCCCGTGTTAAAATATACGGATCTAGGTGTAAAAAAAATTTCGTGGTCAACGGCCCCCCGCGGGGGTGGTTCTCACTGGTTCTTACAACTCGAGGTGGTTCTCATTTTAACCTTCCCCTATATATATATATATATATATATATATATATATATATATATATTAACATGTGTTATTTTAATAACCACCACTCAATTACAATCTTAGGACCAAAGTGCTTTTACCCTAATAGTATCAAAGTATTTAGTAAAAGATTTCTTTTTAAATGGCAGAAGGTTCTGTTCTCTTTATAGAAAATGCAACGATTAGTCATTGAAAAAAATTAAAAGAAAAAGAAAAAAACTGCATTCTTTGGATGTTGTTTTGGACCTTTGGTGAGAGTGGCATGACTTAAATAGTTTGGAGGGGACCTTTTTAATTCTATTGAATTTTTATATTATGGATTGAAAAATGGTGAATAAAAAGGCAGAATATCTTTAAACACATAAATTACATACACACACTAGTGGGGTGCCCGCGTGATACGTTAGGGAACACAACACTTAGATTAGTGATCTTAGGGGTGTGCACGAGATAGTTTGGTTCGATTTTGAGTCATAATCATAAGTAAAACCAAATTTTCGGTTAAGGTATTTCAAAAATTTATTGGTTTTGATTATTTCGGTTTTGGTTAGTCGGTTATGAACATTGGGTCGGTTTTGTTTTCGGTTAATACACTAACATGCTAAGGAGCTAGTTAAATAGTTATGTATAGAGTAAATTACGTTTTTGGCCCCTGTGGTTATATCACTTTTACTATATTAGTCCAAAATAAGAATTTTTAACATATCTGCCCCAATGGTCTTTATAACTAACCATTTTGGCCCCTAAGTCTAACCATTTTGGCCCACATGATCTCTATAACTAACCATTTTAGCCCCCGTGATCTCTAGACTTAGGGGCCAAAATGGTTAGTTATAGAGACCATGGGGGCAGATATGTTAAAAATTCTTATTTTGGGCTAATATAGTAAAAATGATATAACCACAAGGGCCAAAAACGTAATTTACTCTTATGTATAATACATCATATCAAGCTTTACGAGGTCATAACCATTTACAGATTTTCTTCAAACTTATGCCATATGTTAAAACTTCATGCACATGTACATTGTAATATTCAATACAAGTTTCATTCATGTGTGTAAATGCAAAAGGTTACAAGTAGGGTTGTAAACAAGTCTAGAGGTTCGAGAGCTACTTATTATTGGCTCGGTTAAAAGATAGAACAAGCCGAGCCTTAACAAGCCCGAGCCCGAACTCGAGTCCAAATAAAGCTCGTTTAGTTATCGAGCCTGAAATACAAAGCTTGTTTCGGCTCGCAAGCCCAAACAAAACTTTAGTTTTGTATATATACTATAATAATAATGATGATAACATTGGCGAGCCGAGCTCGAGCCGAAATTTGACTTATTTAAGCGATATTGAAGTGAGCTCGAGCCAAGTTTTTAGCTCATTCGAGGTTGTTCTCAAAAATAGCTCGAGTTGAGTCGAGTCAAGCTCAAGCTTTGGTTTAACTCGCAAGCCGTGCTCGAGCTCAAATAAGTAGGCTCGAACTGAGCCGAGCTCGAGCTTCATAAAAATATGACGGGCCGAGCTCAAGTCAAGTCAAGCTCGGGCTTGGCCCAACTTGTTTACAACCCTAGTTACAAGGTTTATTCTTGTGAAATCTTTTCAAAGACGTATTCTTTAAGATTTAGCATCAGTTTTCTTAACACCTGCGTGATTTGGTCTTCAAAGTAATTTGTATAGGGTAATACATTATGGATCCCACATTGCAAGTTGAAGAAACTATTTAACGAAAATTTTCTTATAAATAAGTCTCACATTCGTAAGATGCAATTTGACCAACTTGTTGTCACACCCGCACAACCACGGTGGGGCGAGATGATTGTTATTAATATAGCATAGCGGAAATTAAGTTAAGACTTATAAAACGTTGAACACCTTTCCAACTAATGCATCTATAAGATAATGTCTAGTCTAAAAAGCCTATCTTGATCGAAACAAGGTCTCGGGCTTCTAGGGTTCAATCCATGTTTAAAACTAATACCCGAGAAAAACATGTTTAAAAATGTCAACATAAATGTTGATGGGTTCACAGGCTTATGCGTTTTAAAAATACACGTTTCGTAAACGCATGAGTTTCAAAATACATTGTGTGTCTAGTTTCGTGATCAACAAAAGTTTCAAGTATTGCTCTAAAAGTCGATATCATTTAATGTGTTTGATTACCATGAGCTCTACAATCAAGACTCGACTTCGTTTCATATGCCGCCCCCAATCAATGTTTTATAGCTAAACATGAAATATTGTCTGGTCACCTATTAAGGTTAGAACGACTAACCACGCGTGGGGGTGTTAACCCAAATAGATCTATTTATATTTTTCACGTCATCCAAAGTTAATGATCTAGTTATATTTTTCACGTCATCCAAAGTTCTGAGTCAACACGTCGCAACGTGTATGTCTGTTTGGTTCAACGTTTTTTTGTCTATTTTTCTCGTTTGATAGGCCTGTCACAACACATCTATTATTCTCCGTTTGACAAGTTTGTTCCAATGCGCGGGGTCCTAAATCGACTTAATTTTTTTCTTTCTACGTTTTACGTTTCGGCTAATTTCTTCGCATTAACACACCGCAACGGGTGTGCGTGATTCAACCATTTTACGTATGTTTTTCGTTCAGTGTTATATTTTCTTTTTTTATATTTTATATTTTATATTTATTTTATTTTACAAGCTCTTCTGTTGTTGGTTGTGTGGCATTGGGGCTACTTGTCATGATTTTACAAACGTATTTAACCTATTAACCTTTTTATTAAATATAATTTGTTTCGACCTTACCCCTATACCTCCTTTACTTAAAAAAACCCTATTTTTACGTGCATATTTTTTATGTACATGTCGGTATGAATTCGATTTGCTCTACGTTTCAATGTAAATTTTTTTATGGAAATGAGTCAGATCAAATGTAATATTTTTGTTTAAAAAAACATCTTTTATGTTTATATTTTTTATATACGTTTCGGTATAAATTTGAGTTGGTGTATGTTTCAACGTAAACTTTTTTGGGAAATGAGTGGGGTCAAATATAATATGTTACCGTGTTTTTATGAATGTTTGGTTAATTATGTTTCGAACTGAGTGGAGTCAAATGTAGTTTCTTTTTTTCCCTTTTTTCAAAAGTTCTAATTAATCTTCTTTGATTATACGTGTCAACTTTTCCATTATACCCGTTACGTTTACTATGTATGAGTCGGATCCCATATAATACGTTATGATTGTATGGTATAAATTTGATTTACTTGATGTTTTAATCTAATCGCAATGTTTATATAGGTTACATTGAGTTCGATCAGATATGTCAAAATGCACGTTTTTATATAGTTAACGAATCACACAACGTTTGGACTAATCAATACGATGTTTGTGATATACCCGTACCGCAATACACGCGAGTCTTATTGCTAGTTTTAATAAATTTAGGATGCAGAACAGTATCTCGTTGACCCTTTACACTAAGTGATGTTTGAAGAAGTCCTAGACCTTAGTTAATCATTTAAGCAAATAATGTTTTTTTTGGAACAACCAACTAAATCACGGATAAGAGTTGGATGCATATTCGAGTCATCAAGCCATCTATTCCAGGTAAAACTCACCAGCCCGAAGGCCTAATGCGGTAAAACCCGGTCCGCTCAGTTTTGAACTGGCGACCTCCAGAGAGGACTGGTTCTAAACTTCATTGCCACGACCAATGTACTCTAAAATGATGCTAGTAGGAGTTGAACTTGTGACCTTAAGGAGAAAAACCAAGTGACTAACCAATAGACCAATTTATCAGGACTGGTGCATACATGTGTTAATCAATTAAGAGTTGCAGGAACAGTATCTGAAGTGATCCTGACAAAAATGACATGTGAACCAGTCCTAGCGAAGCAAATGATAATTGAAGCAAGCCAAAAAAATGATGGTTCAAGCGGTCTTGGTCTCATAACTCAAATTTAAGAAACTAATGAACCGAGAACTCTTTTTTGGACTTCACAATGCATTACTAGTATAATTTATATAATCTTTTGAAAGTAACTTATGGCACATTAACAAAGTTGAGTGACGTAAGAAAAAGTGTTTAATAACTCTTTTTCTAAAACTTAAAATTTTGTTACCCTAAACATTTGAGAAGGTACATTTTTTGTAAGTCGTGGCTCAAAAGTTGTTTTGCAGCTTTTAAACCGCAAAATATCTAAAGTCAATCTGAAGAACCATCAAAAGGAGTTGAACTCAATAACGCTACTCAGTGTGGAGGAGGGTAGTTTTCAAATGATGCTCCGCCACGATCACGTAGGCGTCTACATAAGCGGGTGTGAGGATGGGCCGGAAGGGGATGGACTGTGTGAAGGACGGGCCTATATATGTGTGTGTGTTGTATGTATATGTGTGTGAGAAGATGAGACATGGCATGAATGGCTTGTGGAGGACGATGAAGACGGGGACGGGCCTAGGGGGCGGTGTGCTGGGGCGGCGCCGGCCCTAGACCGACCCCAATACCGTATGGCCTAATCATTAAAAGTAACGAGGAAAACCATTTTTTCTTAAAAACTCTTGGGACCACCCATTCGAATTCAACCACTGGAAATATTTGAAGTTGTCCCAGTTTTTCAAGAGTTATTTAATTTTTAAAATGTTAGGTTTCTTTTAATATTATGGCTAATACAATATTTTAATTTTTAATATCGAAATTTATCATACACTTTATCCTACGTGTATTGAAATTTATCCTACAAATATCAATTTTATCTAACACGTGAATTAGGTTTGTTTTGAAAGTGTATATTTTAAAAGGGGAAAATGAATATGAGGTTGATGTAACATATGCGAAACCAATCAAAATTAAGTTGTTTTGATAATTTAAATCTCAATCTTATGGTCAAAATGACAATCAAGAATTGCGATCGGAAGTTTAAACAATATATAATTGGATTAAAGTATTATAATTAGTATAATGCTTAAGTTTTACTAATCATTTCATTTTATCTTTTTATTAAGTTGAAAAAAAATTGCATTGATTTATTTTGATTTATTTGGTGGTTAGCATTTATTTGGATTTGGATTTTTTTCTGGACCATAGACATAAAAGGAGACTAGCGGAAATTAATGAAGCAGAAAAATGGGGTTAGAAAGGAGACTAGAGGAATTTAATGAAGCAGAAAAATGGGGTTAGAAAGAAATTTTTTGGTTGTTTTTTAAGCAGAATCACGTAGTTTGATAAGTTTCGTATATCTATACTATATATAATCCATGGGCTCGGTTCAAATGAGAACCATTACGAATTGTGAGAACCGTAAGAACTTTTTCTTTCCGCACGAGTTGGGCCAAAATTTTTTTGCACAAACGTAGATGAAAATATTATAAACATATCTGTAAAAAAAATTGTCGAGTTGTTAGTTTTGACTGATGCAAGTTTTTTTTACGCGCTGGTGTAAATTTTGTATGAAGATAAATACTTTTTTTACGCCTCATGTAATGTGGGTATGCGGCATTTAAAAGAAAATTGCTGAAACAAGTGATTTTTTTATGACTTCTAAGAAAAAAATTTTCGGAAAACCTTTTTGGATGGCCTAGTTCTCACGGTTCTCACAACTCAAAGTGCTTCTCATTTTAACCCATCCCTATAATCCATAAGACAAAAATATGTTAAGATATGTGTAAAAGTTAAGAAATTTTATTATTATTATTATTATTATTATTATTATTATTATTATTATGCATAAAATATCTAAAATAAGAGTAAATTAGTCTTTCAAACACTAAGTATACTTTAATCGAGGGTGCTTGGCTAAGTGTTTGGCAAACTCAAAAGAAATTTTTAAAATGACTTCTTGTATAGAGAGGAAAATCAGTTTTGAAAAATTAGAACATGATGACTTTTTGAAGCTCCTCATAATTTTTCATAGAATATTGTGTCTTTTTGAAGCTCCTTAGGCTATGCGGTATGGGGGACATCCCCGGTTCGTCCTGGTCCGGCACTGGAGCACACACCC
Organism: Helianthus tuberosus; assembly: GCA_030545235.1. NCBI lineage: Eukaryota > Viridiplantae > Streptophyta > Magnoliopsida > Asterales > Asteraceae > Helianthus > Helianthus tuberosus. Next base: position 1,856 of record JARYGA010012607.1, on the reverse strand, counting down.
ATTGGCGACGATGCAGATGAAGACAAAAATGGTGAGTTGTCCCATGCCTATTGACTGCTTAAATATATATATATATATATATATATATATATATATATAGGAATAAGTTAAAATGAGAACCACCTCGAGTTGTAAGAACCAGCGAGAACCACCCCCGCGGGGGGCCGTTGACCACGAAATTTTTTTTACACCTAGATCCGTATATTTTAACACGGGGGGTAAATTTTGGGTTCAAACGGCGCGCCCGAGGGGGTAGTTTTTTACGCCCAAAGTTTGGTAAAAAAAAAGAAAAATTAAAAAAACCCAAACTTTGGGCGTAAAAAACTACCCCCTCGGGCGCGCCGTTTGAACCCAAAATTTACCCCCCGTGTTAAAATATACGGATCTAGGTGTAAAAAAATTTTCGTGGTCAACGGCCCCCCGCGGGGGTGGTTCTCACTGGTTCTTACAACTCGAGGTGGTTCTCATTTTAACCTTCCCCTATATATATATATATATATATATATATATTAAAATAGTTGGGTAGGATCATCCTCCCATTTCCATTGTTTTTATGGGATTGACTATCCTCATAAGGACTATGATGTGGCGCCTAGGTGGCGGATCATCCTCCAAGGGAGGACCATCACCATACCATGTAGCCTTAGTCATTTTACATGAATAAGCTAAGGCAAACATTTTTTTAAAAACAACTTATTGACTTATTGGCTTTTCCCACCACATAAGCTAATCCAAACACTTTTTTAAAAACTAGTTTTCAAAAAGTCATAACTCAATAAGTACTTTTAACAAAATGTCATTTTTGAGTTAAATAAGCTTAGCCAAACACCCATTACACTTTAATTACTTCATCTGTAACACAATTATAGATCATTAGGTAATAGTTACACTTTGTCCTTTATAAAAAACTAATCATCCCCATGATTTTTAGATGTTCATAACTTTTTTGTACGTTAATATTTTTTTAATTACACCAATAAAACTAATATTTTATTCTCTTTAATTTGAGTATAGTATTGCTATGTTTTTTTAATTAAAAATTAATATTTTACATGATTAACGGTGTCTAAGGGTGAGCAAATAATTGAATCGTTAAGCAAAATCGAACCAAAAACAGACAAAACTGAACCCTAAATTAACAAAAAAACTGAATTAACTGAAAACCGATTAACTGAAACCCGAATTAACCAAAAATGTTTATCAATTTTTTTGTATCCTCATTTAACCAAAATTAACCGAACCAAACCAAACCATTAATATTTTCATATATTTATAGTTTTTATACCTTCAATTCATGTATTTATAATTTACACCTCTATTTTATGTATTTATACCTTAATTTCATGCATTTCTAAGCAAAAGTTTTAGCCAAATTTTGGTTTTGGCTATTAAAAATTAAACAAATCAAACAAAAACCATCAATAATCTAACCGAATAAACCAAACTAATTAACCAAAACTGATTGGTTAATAAAATAGCCTAACCGATAACTTCCATTTCGGTTTCGGATAATAACCAAATCAACTGAACATTGCACACCCTGGTCGGGTCCGTGTTTCTCGCCGCATCACGCAGACACCCTTCTAGTATCTTAAATGCATAATAGCCACATATTCACTTTCCACATTTTGAAAATGGGTTATTAGTTTAATTTAGAGTTAAATGCCATTTTAGTCTATGTGTTTGGACCATTTTGCCAGTTTAGTACAAAGGTTTCATTTTTTGCATGTGAGTCCAAAAAGATTTTACCGTTGCCATTTTAATCTACTAGGTTAATTTCATCTATTATTTCTGTTAACAAGAAGGGTAATTCGGTTATTTTATATCGCCAAATTGCCCTTCTAGTTAACAGAATT